>CAUYRH010088042.1:0-11022 GCA_963574655.1 Perodicticus potto
TTCCAATCAAGGCATGAATCTTATCTAATGGATTAAGTTGGGCAATTCTGTCAGAAATACCTTGCAATATCTCATCTCTATTGACTTGTTTTAATTTTTGTTTAAACGTGCTGTATACCTGATGTTGTAATTCAATAATATCAGCAGTTAAATTTTCATGGTTTAGCAAATGTTTCCGGACTTTATGCCAAGGAAATAAAGTTTCATTATAAAAAACAGGAGTAACACAATAAGAAGAAACATTCCAATCACATTTCAATTTCATTTGTTTTTCTAAACTATATAATCTCCTAACAAAACTGCTGTTTGTTCTAAATCAGCTAATGCATTATGAATTTCTGTGTCAATTTGTTTTTGAGTAACCCACAACTTTTCTGCATCCTTATGCCAAATAGATACGAATTTTTAAGTCTTTACAGATTCAGTAAGGGCTATTCCAGCAGTGGCTGCAGAAGCGGTGACAGCTATAATCCTGAGGATTGTTGTTATCAGTAGACTGATAAACCGCTTGGTTCTCCTCATCAGCTTCCAAGCCAAATTTGCGAGAATAGAAATCGTGGGGGATTCTTCCCAAGGCCTTACCATCTTCACTGGCGGCCAGACCCCAGTCCTCACACGCAGAAGAAATACCCTATCTTGGGAAAAATAAAATCTCATAGAAACATTAAGACAAATAAACAATTGACAAACTCCTGGACAATGAATTTCTCCGGTTTTTTCATTCCATGAAATGTGCCTATGAGCCAGACAAAAGGCAACTTTACACAAGCTTGAGCAAAATGTGCCTCTTACCACTTAAAATGGAAGGTATGCTGAAAGGAATGACCTAGTTTGTGAATGTGAGTGCCCTTCCAGGCATGAAGGACAAATAAGGCTGCCCCAACTTTCCACAAGTCTGGCTGGGATGGATATCCAGAAATGCCTGGGGCTGGTGGTGATAAACCCCTCTCCTCCCACAGTAATTCCTTTGAAGATGAATATATAATATCAGTTGTGTTTTGCTGGTAACTAAGGTAACCGGCACCAGATTCGAGTCCTCCCCTAACATAAGCAGAAGGTCTCCAATCAACAACAGATCCAAATTTAGTTTGACTGAGGGTGTAAAGATAAGACCCTCGACATTTAGACCAATGACTCTAATCTGTAATATCAATAAACACACGAGGCTTGCAGCAAGCCTCAGGCAGATGAGGCAACAAGGAATGCTGTGTCACTATTAATTCAGTAAAAGTCATAGTAGAAAGCATATACATGTCTTTATCTCTGGGAGTATTTCTCATACTGACCCATTGCTGAGCCTCAGCGGATAAACAAGGGGGCTTGGGTCTAACACAAATAGGGGATTCCATAACTCCTCTAGAGTAATTCTTAAGAGGTGTGCCTTCTTCCTTGGGTTTAAATTGACCATGATCATCATATGGACCAGGAAGCCATGAGGTTTCATTAACATAGATAGAAATGAAAGGCTCAAACCATGACACCCCTCTGAGTAAAGGAGGGTTAGGAATAGAACTCCCAATAAGTATAATTTAAATCAGCACTTACTCAAGTATTAAGAATGACTATCATCGCGAGAAACAACATCAGGGGTGGGGGGGGTCACTGGATGGTTGCTTGCCATCACTGTCACTCATGCATCTCTGCACAGCTGAGTGAGCCCTGTCCATGTCAATTGAAGGGGGGAAGTCTGCTCAATCCTGTAGCACAGCCTGTGGAAGGGTCACAGGCTCTGCTGGATCACCCAGTCCTCCAGTGTCTGGGAGGACATTCTTACTCCCATATTCCTGGCCTGCTTCGGATAAGAGTGGCAGCAGGACCAGATGGTCATACTGGAGTTTGATGAATTTTTCCAGGAACCAGAATTCATTTTTTCCTGAAGAGAGAAGATCATACCCTCTACCCCAATGCACTACCACTGCAGGCAGCCATTGATTGGAAGCCAAATCTTTATAATAAATAGGTTGATTAATCGGGGTGGTGGTGGCTGTTTTACCCATAATTTATCAGCAGGTGTATTGCCTTCAGTGTCCAAATTTTAAAATTTTAAGGTAAATAACATTGAATGCAATCTATTTCTAGGAGACTTATTATGTACTATTCCCTTTTTTGTTTAATTAGCATTTTTTAAGAGTACAGTTATGTCTTTCAATAATTGCTTGACCTGTGCTATTTCCTGGTATTCCTGTTATATGTTTAATATTACAGCTTTGAAAAAAATTGTTGACATTTTTGAGAAACATATGAACAGCCATTGTCTGTTTTAATAGTTAATGGCACACCCATTACAGCAAATGCTTCTAATAAATGGGTAATAACAGAATCAGCCTTTTCTGATGTAAGGGCAGTAGCCCATGAGAAACTAGAATAAAGGTCAATTGAATGATGAATATATTCAGATTTACCAAATTCAGGAAATTATGTTACACCTATTTGCCAAATTTCATTAGGCTTTTGTCTTAATAACAAAGATGGGTGAATTCCAGGGGTTTGCAGATTGAATTATATGATCACACAATAATGGTTCATTTACTAATTGATGAGGTGCCTCTAGCTTTTCTCTCGAAGGGGCCATTGTTCAACCCAAACTTCGGTGTCAGATTTCCGGGCAAGTGGGATCATAAGGTGCTTTAAGTGGCCCCTACGGGAAATCCTCAGGGATCACAGGAAATCCAAGACCTTTACAATCTTTTCCTACTCTTATAGTTGCTGGGGGTCTTAAGCTAGTAGTTTGAGAAGGATCAAAGCCCATATTAAACATCATGTTTTTGGTAGCAGGAGAGATAGTAGAAATTGACCACATAGCTCCCCACTGTTGTAATATATCTCTTCCTCCTATAATGTAATAGCAATGGGAGCCACATAAGGTTTTATTTTAGCTGGCTGCCCTTTAGGTCCTTGGCATGATAAAGTTTTAGTACTTTGTTCACTATCTGTCATTGTTCTAAGGCTGACAAAAGTAGCTTTAATACACTGTTTTGGCCAATTTGGGGGCCATGCAAAAGAAGCTATAATAGACACATCGGCTCTAGTGTCAACTAGACCCTCTAATTTAGTACCATCAGATAGTGTGACATGACATCGGGGCTGTGACTTGTTTAAAAAAGCATGCCCCCAAACAAGAGTTCCAGTGCTGCCAAATCCACCTTTTCTCTTGATTGGTGCAGATTTTCCTTTGTGATAAGGTAAAATTAAAAGTTGAGCAATGTGCTGGCCAGCAGTTAAAGTCATAGGCTGCGTAGCAAAAGCAATGATAGAAATTTCTCCATGATAGTCAGCATCAACAATGCCCACATGGACATGTAGTCCTTTTATTGAAGAACTACTTCTTCCTAGAATAATTCCAACCATCCCTTCCAGAACAGGCCCGTGTATTCCTATGGCCAAAATGTGTGGAATATCATGGAGCAATAAAGAAGCATTGTCAACAATGGGGCAGATCTAATACTGCACTGTTATGAGTAGCATGAAATAAATCAGAAACGAGGGTCTTTTTAATAGACTTAGTTGGGGGAGGATCAGCTTTTGTGAACTTCATGGGCTAGAGGTTCCCTGATCCTGAGTTTGAGCTGTCTTGCTGCTCACCGGATAGATTTGACTCAGTTTCCCCATGTTTAACTTCAGGCCCTGGGTATGACCCACCTGGGAGTTTCCCGAATCCCAGGAAGGGAGGATATTACCATCCTTGTCTTTGATAGATCTGCATTAATTAGTCCAATGTCTCCCTCTTTTATACCTTTGACAATCTCCTGGAGGAAGAGGGGGGTCACTAATTTTCTTTTCCTTACCCTTTCTACAATCTTTAATAAAATGTCCTGATTTCCCACAATTGTAACATTTTGGAGCATTACATTGTTTCATGGCAGCAGCCATATGAACTCTAATCTGATCTCTAATAAGAGCTGCTTGAAAAGAGTTAGATCCTACATTTCTGCAAGCTCAAATGAACTTATCGATAGATGCATTCTCTTCATTTCTAATTCCAGCCAAAATACAGCAACAGTCATCATTAGCATTCTCATATGCAAGGGAAAGCAAGAGCATGTCTTGTGTGCCAGTTCCTGGAATTGAACACTTAATGGCAGAGCAGAGCCATGCAAGGAACTCAGTATACAGCTCATTTGCACCTTGTGAAATTTTGGTAAAAAATTGTCCTCCACCAGGCTCCTCAAGCTGAGCCCAAGCATGCATACAAACATCTGTAATTTGAATAAAAACTTGTTCAGGTAAAATAATCTGTTGCTGCTGATGATGAAAAGCTCCCGTTCCAGTCAGCTGATCATAAGCAACATTAGGGTTACTTTCGTGTCGTTTATGTGCTTCATTTCTTCACTATGAACAAAATTGGAGATACTGAGTGAGGGACAAGGCAGTTTCAGCAATTCTTTCCCAATCTCTAGGAGTTAAAAATCTATCCCCACAATATGATCTTAAAAGTCCCTGAACATAGGGAGCATTAGCACCATAGGCAGTAACAGCATCTTTTAAAGTTTTAAGAAACTTCAAATCAACCTCAGCATACTGTATTTCATTCTCACCTTCTAGATTAGTAATGTGAGAGACAGGCATGATCAATTCCAGGTTCCAGCCATGAGGGCCAGAGCCTTCTACCAAGATTTCAGGTTCAGTAAGAATTTTTATATCTCTTGGGTCAGGAATTGTCACTCACTTGGTTAATCTAGTTGCTATTAAGCTCTTATATTCATATGGAGGAGCAGTTGGAACAGGCCCATCGGTAACAGGATAAAAGTTTCTCGCTTGTCCCTCCAGAGACAGGGGACAAGATCACAAAGGCTTGGGTTCCTCAGGTGGAGGAGGAAAAAGCATTTCTGTTGAACGAGGAGGTGGCAGCAAGGTGGGAGCTTTTTGCTTTATGCTACCAATAACTTCATTACATTCCCTTAAAAAAAATCTTTAAATTAGACATTTTGTTTTTTAAAGACTGAGTAGAAGAGGAGAGAGGAACCTTTTCCTTGTCCTACTCATCTGAAGATGAGTCAACATCAGGGCCTAAGGGTTTTGTTTCATCATTAACAGTGAGTTTACCAATATCAGGTTCTCATTAATCATAAACATGAGGAGAGTGTCGTGCAGCCTGTCCTTCTTCTTCATTAGAAAATGTTTGTAACGCTAAAGTGATCAAATTATAAACAGTTCAAACATCTTTACTAATAATATTCCCTTGCTGATGAAACCTTTTTGCATCCTGTCCCATATCTTCCCATACTGACAAATTTAACTGATTTTTCGAGTCAGGAGAAAACCAATAACAACATTTTTGAATGGTTTCAAAAAGACAGTGAAAAGACTGAGTCTTAACTGACACTCCCATTGAATCTAACAAAGATCGCAATAACTGAATATATTCATTCTCAGTGGAAGCTGTATTTCCCATTTTGATTTCTTTTTTATTTTTATTTTGCCTTGCCAAAAGTCCTGAGTACCTACAGCTCAGTAGTAACCTCTCAGTTTTGCCCATTCCCAGTGTTCCTACCTTAAGGTTGGTAACCAGAGGTCCATTAGACATTCGACCAGGTTCAGTCCAGCTGAAGACCCTGCTTACTGCACTAGATGTTGCTGTCCACTAGCCTACTTAGTCATTGACGTAGAGAAAGCACCACAGATGAAATGATTGATTTGAAAAGGGAATGGCTGGTGCTCGCTCAGGAATTCAGCAACTACCCATCTTTACTAAGACTCCTCTATACCACAAATCATCAGATAACAATATCCAAGAATAAAGAATACAAAGGTAAAAAAATCTGCCATAAACATTTCTTGTTTGCATTAATACAGCAAAGCACTTACACACCTTTCTAAACTAAGAATATGCTGTTTGGAGATAAGCAACAATGGAGATAAACAAAGGCACTGGGTTGTCTGTTCTGTTTGCCTACTTCCCTATATGATTAACTGAAAGTTATTGTGTAAATTGAAATAGGGAACAAAGTGCAACAGCCCACTGCCCCAGACAGGTGATTAATCCCCAGCTGCAACTTGGTGGGGCCCACCAGCACATTCTTTCCTTTCGGGCATAACTGCCTGCATTTTTCAGCAAAGCCGCCTCTGTGAGCTGGAGGAGAATATCCCCCAAAATTCACATCTAGCCCAAGTACTAGAAATGTTCCTTCTCAGGACCTCATACCTCAAGGAGCACAAATGAGACTGATTCACCTTACAAGGGTGCAAGGGGCTGTACATCCCCTTCAACCATCCTAGAGAAGAGAGTTGCTGTGTAAGGGGGTGAGTGGGTGTTTTCTGAAAAGGTATGGAACATTTTTATTCTTCCATTGCATACCATGGTGGAAAACTTTCTTAATTATTTATGTCCATTGTTCAAAGAAGGAGGCTCCATTCTTCTTGTGGTAGGTCAAGTGTATGGTGGAAGTGTTTTAAATGTAACCTGGAAGCTCAGCACCCATAGTTCAGTGAGTAGGGTGCCAGCCACATACACTGAAGCTTGCAGGTTCAAACCCGGCCTGGGCCTGCAGAACAACAATGACAACTGCAACCAAAAAATAGACAGGGATTGTGGTGGGCACCTGTAGTCCCAGCTGCTTGGGAGGCTGAGGCAAGAGAATCATTTAAGCCCAAGAGTTTGAGGTTGCTGTGAGCTGTGGTGCCATGGCATTCTACCAAGGACAACACAGTTAGACTCTGTCTCAAAAAAAAAAAAAGTAACCTGGAGCTGGAATGGTGTATCATTAAGATAGAGGTGGTGAGGATTGGTTTAGTAAAGATTGTGTTTAGTAAGTGCTGAGGTGTAACATCAGGGAAATTTACAGGAGCTAAAGGGGCATTAGGGTGAGGAGGAAGGCAGTTTTAAGTAAGGAGTTAAATCTTACCATGAGAAATCCGAGAAGGTTTCCTGTAGGTAAAGGTTTTAGAGAAGTGTGAGAAGGTTCCTGACAGTCAGAGGAGAGTTAGGGATTATTGTAGATAAAATTAAATTATATAACAGTCCCGAGGGCATGTTGATGCAGTGTAGTCTGCCTGTTGTACAGGTAGTGAAGGGATTATCTGATATGGGGGTAGGAGTTTTGGGTGGAAGGTTCTGAGATACATGTAATTCCCTGGTTGGAGAGGGCCTCTCTGAAACAATGAAATTGATGAAATTTTTTTTTTTTGTAGAGACAGAGAGTCTCATTTTATCACCCTCGGTAGAGTGCCATGGCATCACACAGCTCACAGCAACCTCCAACTCCTGGGCTTAGGCGATTCTCTTGCCTCAGCCTCCTGAGTAGCTGGGACTACAGGCACCTGCCATAACACCCGGCTAGTTTTCTGTTTTGCAGTTCGGCCGAGGCTGGGTTTGAACCTGCCCCATATATGGGGCCAGAACCCTACTCGATGAGCCACAGGCACCATCCAATTGATGAATCTTATTTTCAGCTGAGAGACAAGTTTCCATATGCCAGTGCAGTTAGCTCTCTCAAGTAGTTAACCAAGAAGAAGAGACCAGGGGTGGTGGCTCATGCCTGTAATCCTAGCACTCTGGGAGTCTGAGGTAGGTGGATTGGTTAAGCTCAGGAGTTTGAGACTGGCCTGAGGAAGACTGAGACTCCTGTCTCTATTAGAAAAATTAATAACTGGCTTAGCTCCTGTGGCTTAACGGGCTAAGGCGCCAGCCACGTACACCTGAGTTGGCAGGTTCGAATCCAGCCTGGGCCCGCCAAACAACAATGACAGCTGCCACCAAAAAATGACTGGGCATTGTGGCAGGCACCTGCAGTCCCAGCTACTT
Organism: Perodicticus potto; assembly: GCA_963574655.1. Taxonomy (NCBI): domain Eukaryota; kingdom Metazoa; phylum Chordata; class Mammalia; order Primates; family Lorisidae; genus Perodicticus; species Perodicticus potto. The sequence goes on from CAUYRH010088042.1 coordinate 7,742, forward strand.
GGGAGGCGGAGGCAAGAGACTCGCTGGAGCCCAGGAGTTGGAGGTTGCTATGAGCTGTGACACCACAGCACTCTATCCAGGCTGACAGCTTGAGGCTCTGTCTCAAAAAAAAAAAAAAAAAAGAAAAGAAAAATTAAAAAATTAGGCCAGAAGATCACTTGGGCCTAAGAGTTTGAGGTTGCAGTGAGCCATGATACAACTGCACCCTACTGAGAGTGAAAAAGTGAGACTCTGTCTTTTTTTTTTTTTTTTAAGAGACAAAGTCTTATTTTATTGTCCTCAGTAGAGAACACACAGAAATCGCCAACTCCTGGGTTTAGGTGATTTGCTTGCCTCAGCCTCCCTAGTAGCTTGGAGTATAGGTGCCTACCACAATGCCCAGCTATTTCTTTTTTGTTGCAGTTTGGCTGGGGCTGGGTTTGAACTCACCACCCTCGATATATGGGGCTGGCGTCCTACCCACTGAACCACAGACACTGCCCAGAGACTCTGTCTAAAATAAAATAAAATACAAATACAAATAAAATAAATAAAAACACCAAACAGGAAGGTGACTGTAAGAGGCCTGACCCTTTACAGAAAACATAGGGTAAAGTCTGGTGATGTTTCTCTGACTAGTTTTTAGTCAAAATGGAAGGGAAGATATTTAGTTCTGGAATGCAATGTCAATTAAAGGAATTCATTTGTTTAAGTGCATAGTGTCATTGTTGTTTAGCAGGCTCGGGCCAGGCTCAAACCTGCCAGTGTCAGTGTATGTGGCCAGCACCCTACCCACTGAGCTACAGGCGCTGAGTGAATGTGATACTTTTCTTAATTCATTATTTCCTTTAGCTGCTCAGATTAAGTACCACAGTACTACCTGCTTCTACAACCAGAGAATGTGTAGCCTCAGTTCTATGTGGGGAGGATGAGTATGACCAGAATATCCACTTCGATTTTTCTGAAGGATCAGTTTTACTACAATAATTGGCAGAAACAAATTTATTTCCAAGGTGAGAAATTATAAAGTAGGGGGGAGGGGGAGAGCAAGATGGCCAATTTGAGCCAGTCTTTGACAGAAGCTTCCGTCCAGAGGGAAGGATAATATCCAGAAAGTACCCAATTAAGCTGAAGACTGGGAGCCTAGCCAAGAGAGAAGAGTGACAACTGCAGTTCTCCTCTGCTGAGGCAAGCTGCAACTCCAAGGAAGCAAACCTCAGGTACAAAATTCATCCCAAAGGAAAAGTGTCTGTCCCTTCCCCCAAGAAAATTGTTTGGTTTTTTTCTCTTTGTTTGCTCCTGTAGGTTTTCTACAGGAGAGTGGTGAACTGAGGACCTCTGGTCTCACCCCATGGGTGATAGCTGTAGGAAGTGGGGACTATTTCCCCAGAGGGACCCTGTTATGACCCTGAGCACTCTTGCCCGGCAGGAAAATTGAACTAACGTTTTCTCTGCAATTCTGAACTTCCAATCTACCCTTCCCCACTTGCCTGACAAATCAGAAGCCTAAACCCTGCCGAGAATGCAGGAGGAGGTGCATGAGCAGCACCCCTCCGCCCTTCTGCACCAAGTGCTCCACACTCCACCTGGCCAGAGCTGTCCCTATGCCCTGCCAGAGCCATGAACCTCCCCTGCTAGAGCTGCATGCCCCTCCCTGCTAGAGTTGAGTGCTGTGCCCTGCACCCTGCCCTGCTGGAGCCTCCGCTCCACACGCCACCCTGCCAGATTCATGGGCCAAGCACTCTCCTTGCCAAATTCACCGGATGCCCTGCACTGCCAGAACTGTGTGTTGTATCCACTGCCCTGCTGCTGGATCTGTGTACCCTGCACTCCCAGAGCTGTTCCTACAGCCAACTCCCTGGCTGTGGCAGTCACCTGGAAGCTGGACAGAGTCACGTCCCACAAAGATACAGCAACATTAGAGTGATCCCGCCCGGGTCTAATCTTGGAGAGACACCTCCCCAACTCTGAGGATTGCCACAGGAAACTAGACCTTGCTCTATAGGGATACTGGTGCTGCAGAGAAGCTGGGGCAAAGGTGCGCTGGCTGAGGGACAAAACCATTTGCTGACTTGTTATCCTCAGGATTAGACTGAGTTCAGGTGGCACACTTCCCAGTGGCTATTGAGGACCCAAAGCAAGCAGGGCTCAGCTCCCCCAGCTGGCTGGTGGCAGAGGGTAGTGACCGGGCTGAGAGGGCATTGACGTTGCTTTGACTCTAACAGGTGCAAAGCCCTGGTACATCTGCTTGTTGGAGGGAGCAGGACCTCAGCCCTGTGGTGTCACCAGTGACTGGGCGTGAAAAAGGAGCAAAGTGGAGAAAGAGACACAGCCCCCTGGTCCAACTCTGCTACTAGGTGGGCCTTTCTGACTCCACAGAGCACTGGAGCGAGCCAAATTTGAGCAGCCAGTAGACTTCTGCCATCTAGTTGCTGGAGACCTTTTGAACTCTCCCACTTGAGAGTTCATACTGACTGGGTCAATTTGTTTGGAACTCCTAACCTGGGCCAATCACCAATGGACCATCTCAGGTGGTACCCTGGTTGTGTAGTAACAGGAAGGGTTGGTTTTCCTCTTCCAGTTGTTGTCCATGGGGTCGGGTGTCTTAGTTGCTTGTATTTCTACACAGCTAAAACTTCAAACCAGAGTCACTAATCCACTAGGATCAGACAAGGACCAGCTGAATAAAAGACAGAGCCACCTACCCCCACCACACCAAGCAGGTTTCCACAGCTTCAGACTGTAATACTGTACCATTCCTGTGCAAAGCTGTAGGGGAAAAAGCTTCAGTCACCAGTCAGATTCTTGATGAAGGGCTGATTAAACCACAACTCCAGGAGCTCCCAACCCAATTTCACCCTATCTGCCCATCTAGCCAACCAGCAAAAAACAATCATGAGGTAGTATCAGCGGAAAAACTGGCAACATGAATAATCAGAGGAGATCAACTGCCCCTAAGGAACGATATGGCAGACACAGCACAAGATGCCATTCATAAACAAATGGCTGAGATGTCAGAAATCCAGGTCAGAAATTGGATAGCAAATAAGATCAACAGAATGGAGGTAAAGATAGAACGAGAATTTCAAGGATTAAGTCAAAAGATGTCACAAGAATTCAATGAATTCAAAGACAAAATTACCAAAGATTTAGACACATTGAGGCAAGAACTTACAGCCCTCAAAGATCTGAGAAATACAGTACAATCCCTCAGTAACAGAGTGGAGCAGGCAGAAGAAAGGATCTCTGACATTGAAGACAAAGCTTTTGAATGCTCCCAAGTGCTCAAAGAGGAAGAGAAG
>CAUYRH010088043.1:0-33143 GCA_963574655.1 Perodicticus potto
TGTTTTTTTTAATCAAGGCAATTTTCTAAATTTTTTTTATTTTTCCCTGATGGTTTTTTTTTTTTCCTTTTTTTTTTTTTTTTTTTTTTTTTTTTTTTTTTGCGGTTTTTGGCAGGGGCTGTGTTTGAATCCACCATCTCCGGCATATGGGGCCAGCGCCCTACTCCTTTGAGCCACATGCACTGCCCTTCTTTTCTTTTTTTTAAGACAGAGTTTCACTATGTCACCCTCTGTAGAGTGATGTGGCATCACAGCTCACAGCAACCTCCACTCTTGGGCTCAAGCGATTCTCTTGCCTCAACCTCCCAAGTAGCTGGGACTACAGGGTCCTGCCACAACTCCCAGCTATTTTTTTTTAATGCAGTTGTTATTGTTGTTTAGTAAGCCCTGGCTGGGTTGGAACCTGCCAGTCTGGGAGTATGTGGCCAGTGCTGTAACCATTGTGCTATGGGCTCTGAGCCATGTCTCCCTCTTTTAGAAGAAAAATTCCTTGTGGACACAGACTTCAAAATATTTTAGGGTGTCTCTGGCTATCCATTGACTGGCCCGTGGCCTGACTTCCTGGAACCTCTTTATATGCCTTGGCATTCCACTTCCAGGATGGTGCTGCACACACACTGCCAAGTGCCAGCTTTTTGGACTTCCCTTCTCTATATCATATAGGTGATTAAGTCCTTTCTCAACACCCGGACATTCCTTTACTGGGTTGTGATCTTCCTGAAGCAGATGGATGAAGGTCTTATGGTGGTTACACTCTGCCTCAACGCTTCCATGGTATTGTTGGGAACAGCAGTAGTATCCAGAGTAATAGTTAAGGGTTTGGTCTTTAGAAGTGCATCTTTTGTGTTTGATCCTGGTCCGTTCTTCTTGCAATCTTAGACAAGTTCCTTTATCTCCTTGAGTCAATGTCCCATGTCTAAAGTAGTAATAAGAACATTGCCAGATTCTAGGTTTAGTATATATTAAATAAGCAATCAATAAATGTTGGTGGGAACATAGCAAGTGATAACCAGTGATAGCTATTATTTAACCTAAGTTAATTTAGTCTTCTAAAGTTGACTTTGTTTTCTGATTCTTAACTATAGCTTATTTAATTTTTTGTCAATACACTTTTTATTGATATATACTATTTGAACATATTTATGAGGCACATATGATACTTTGTTGCATGCACAGAATGTGTAATGCTCAAGTCTGGGTATTTGGGATATCTATCACCTTGAGTATTTACCATTTCTATATGTTGGGAATTTTTCAAGTTCGCTTTTCTAGCTACTTAGAAATTTATAATACAATTTTGTTAACTATAGCCACACTACTATATAGCATATTTCATTTCAGTGGACTACTCATGGGAATTATTTGGCTCACAAAGAACCTCATTCAAATGCTCTGCACATACAATTGAGAATAAGATGGAAGAATTCTACTGCCTGGCAGGGAGAAGGCACAAAGAAACAATTGTATAGATTATGCAATTTTGATTATGATAAATACTATAAATAAAATATAGCAGAAGGAGGGCTTGGTGTGTGGCTGACAGCTATGTTTGTTACAATGAGAATGAGTAGGTTAGGAAAAGATCTGAAGGGTTAGTGTCTAGATGTAGAGACCACAGGAAAAGCCCCTGAGCCAAGTCTGAGCACATTGTAAGGCAGGATGGAAAGGGCAGGTGGGACATGAGGCCAGTAAGAGGGGCGGGATTTCCACATGACCACTCCACGTTCCACCACTGGTTGTTCTTGGTTCTTTCCACTCTGATCTCTATACTTCTCTCATTGCCCAAATTCACTTGGTCCAGCAGGTCATCCTGCCTGCTTTGTAGACATGTTTGATCATCTAATCATAGTCAGGGTAGTTGTCCTAATAGTTCATGCTAACGAACTTGGCCTGGTTAAAGGGCACTGATGTCCTTTATTTCTCTATTTTTTTTCTTTTTTTAAGACAGTGTACTTGTTTGTTGCCCAAACTACAGTGCTGTTATGTCATCATAGCTTGCTGCAGCCTCAAACTCCTGGCCTCAAGCAATCCTTTTGCCTTAGCCTCCCAAGTAGCTGGGACTACAGGTGTACCCCATCATACCTGGCTAATTTTTCTGTTTTTTGAAGAGACGAGGTCCTGCTCTTGCTCAGGCCAGGTCTAGAACTCCTGGCCTAAAGTGATCCTCTTATATCAGCCTCCCAAGTGCTAGGATTATAAGTGTGAGCAATAGCCACCCGGATCCTTTAGTCTTCCTATTTCTTAAAGAGCTTAAGGGTCTATGGGGATAGAATGGTCATCAAAGTTTAGGATGGAAGACTTTGTGGGCAGTAGATAGAAGAAAATGGCACAACTTTACTGAGCATTGAATTCAAACATGTGCTCTGATGAAACATGGCCCTCTTTCTCTTTTAAGGTGAACAATATTTATGGAAAGCTTATGTGAGACAATGGTCTTGACCTCAAGAAAAAATTAAACATAGAAAATGGCTATGGAAGAAGATTTTTAAAAGGTCCCTCCAAAGAACATTGTACTGAATCATTCTACTGTAGCTTTAAAAAAGAGAATAAACCCAAATAAACCTGAGAGAGGATTAAAACTTGTCAAAGTTGTCTTTGCTATAAAATGATGAAACTAGCATGTAATTTATGATGTTAAGTCATCTCTCATTTCTACTACACCACAACAATTTCTTTTTCAGATAAAGCAGAGGGTAATGTGTTCCAGCTAGAAACACAAAGAATGTGCTGCAGAAACCAGAGGAAAGAATGAATGGAATTCTGGTTTGGGATGGCAGGAAGGGAGAACATGTTTGAGTAACTGCCATTTGGATGGTCCTATCAGTGTTAGGTAGACTTACCAAAGTAAGGAAAAACTTTCAAAATTGACGGGACAACCTGTGAAAATGTACAAGAGTTTGACATGTATAGTTTCTCAGGAGCATATTGTTCAAGCTGGATCTAGTAAGAGAAAAACTGAAAATGAGATTGGGGGAGGTGTCTTATAACAAAGGGCCTTCAAAGGCACAAAGGAAATGGTAAAGCAGTGAACATTTCTGATCCAGAGAAAAATGTAAAGTAGCCTATATTTTAGGTTTGGTGAAATGACAGAAAGATAGATAAAGTTACTGAGCTCTTAAAATATGGCAAGCAAGATGTGGGGGCAAAATGAAAACTTCCCCTTTGCCCTCTGAAGCTTTGCTGAAACCAAAGGTTTCTGCTGACAAAAGGCAGAAAAAGCATACAAGTCTTTTGTAACACTGAAGCCTCAGTACAAAGACTCAAAGATACAGAGGAAACTGTTTTTATGCTTAGGTTCTACAAAGTATGGACAGCCATGTAGAAATATGATTGGACAAAAGGGTGTGACCTAATGCTGGTAGACTGAGTGGGCAAACCCAGCAAGACCTGTCTGTCTAGGTCCTTTTTGGCCTTTCTGCACAGAATCGTTCCTTCTGAGTGTAGGGCAGGACCCTCTCTGGAATGGGGGTCTTATGACCTATAGTCAAATAAGGTAGGTCAGAAAATCTCTTTATGGTCAGTTTTTACACAGAAAGGCAGGTGAAAAGTTAGAGTAATATTTTTAGGTTTTATGTCTGGCTTTGGGATAAAGGGGTTCTGGTTTCAATGGCTCAACTTGGGGAAGAGGATTCTAGTTTTAATGGCTAGTTTTGGGGGAGAATGAGGGGCCAAAGGCAGGGAGTAGGAGAGTCATAAACAGCTACTTTGGAGGCATTCATTTTGGGGTGTTGTTTTCTGAGCCCCAGGACAGTGATGGTAGAGAGATGAAACTCATCAGGAACAAAGTGAAAAGAATATCTAGTGAAAAGTAAATCCAATTCAATGAATCATCTTGGTGTTTGTCATACATTTAGATCATAGATGAGGTGTGAGAGAGGCTGGAGAATGGACACCAGAACATGGATGCCTAGAGTTTGTGCTGCTCCGACCTGCTTGTAGGAGGAAGAGCAAAGGCCTCTGGGAACTTGGGCAGCACCTAACTCAGCTTAGTCACCGGCCGCATATGAGTCAGGGGCAAGTCACTGTTGCTTCTAGTCTTTCCAACTGGAAAGGGTGAAATGGATGTTGATACTGCCCATCAACAATGTCCAGCACACATCCTCTTTAGTCTTTATTTCAAAATACAATTAGTTCTTGGAGGACTTTATCCTCCCATATAAATTCAAAACTGAATTTATGGGTCCTACCAAAAATACCAGCTTGAGGCTCGGCACCTGTAGTTCAAGCGGCTAAGGCGCCAGCCACATACACCTGAGCTGGTGGGTTTGAATCCAGCCTGGGCCCACCAAACAATGACAACTACAACCAAAAATAGCCAAGCCTTGTGGCAGGTGCCTGTAGTCCCAGTTACTTGGGAAGCTGAGGCAAGAGAATCACGTAAGCCCAGGAGTTGGAGGTTACTGTGAGCTGTGATGCCATGGCACTCTACCCAGGGCAATAGCTTGAGGCTCTATCTCAAAAAAAAAAAAAAAAGAAGACCAGCTTGAGTAGCACAGAGAAAATATAGATTAGTTTGAGGACTAAGGACTACATTTATGCAGACATATTATCTAATCAAAACAATTACTTGTAACTGTATTTATTCAAATCTTATTTAATGCATTCTAATATAGATCTATTTTTGTTTTTATTGCATTTGTTGTTAGGTGGACTTCTAAGTACCGTATTCAACAATAAATCTGTGAACTGTGTTTTTTTTTGTTCCTGGCCTGTTATTGTTGGAGCATTATTAAATTTTGTAGGATGACTTTGTATCTACTAGCCTTGCTGAATGTCCCATTTATTTTAATAATTTTTAAAATTTCACTGGATTTTCTATATAATTAATGTGTTACATATAAAGTTAAAGATTTTAAAATTCATTTTCAGTTTTTTCAACTCTTATAAGTACCTTTTTCTTGTTTTATATCATTATTATGTTCAATAATGTTAGAATTCTTATGCATTCTTGTCTTGTAACTGGTCTTAATAAATTTTTTCTACATTGTTTCCATTAAGTTTTCTGAATATTTTTAGCATATTGCCTTTATCAAAATAAGGGAATCCTATTTTATAAGAAGTTTAAATATATGGATATATTTAGAGATGGGATCTCACTATGCTGCTTAGGCTGAAATGCTGTGGCCATTCACAGGCCTTATTATAGTACACTACAGCCTCCAACTCCTGGCCTAAAGTGCTCCTCCTTCCTCAATCTACCAAGTAACTGGGACTATAGGTGTGTGCACTGTGCTTAGATCTTATTTCCAAATATAATAAAGCCAAGATGCTTCTACCAATTATCTTTTTAAAATTTTTTTTTAATTAAAATCATAGCTGTGTACATTAATGCAATCATGGGGTACAATGCACTGGTTTCATATACAATCAGAAATATTTTCATCAGACTGGTTAACATAGCATTCATGGCATTTTCTTAGTTATTGTGTTAAGACCTTTATATTTTGCATTCAGTTTCACCTGTACCCTTCTAATATGCACCATAGGTGTGGTCCCACCTATTGCCCTTGCTCCACCCATCCTTTCCCCCACCCCCTCCCTTGTCCCTTACTCCATATTCTTGTGCTATAATTGGGTTTTAGCCTTCATATGAAAGCTATAAATTAGCTTCATAGTAGGGCTGAGTACATTGGATACTTTTTCTTCCATTCTTGAGATACTTTGCTAAGAAGAATATGTGCCAGCTCCATCCATGTAAACATGAAAGAGGTAAAGTCTCCATTCCATCTTTCTTTAAGGCTGCATGATATTCCATGGTGTACATGTACCACAATTTATTAATCCATTTGTGGGTCAATGGACACTTGGGCTTCTTCCATGACTTAGCTATTATGAATTGGGCTGCAATAATTCTGGTACAATTATCTTTGTTATAATGTGATTTTTTGTCTTCTGGATATATACCTAGTAGAGGAATTATAGGATGGAATGGCAGGTCTATTTTTAGACCTCTAAGTATTCTCCAAGCATCTTTCCAAAAGGAACATATTAGTTTGCATTCCCACCAGCAATGTAGAAGTGTTCCCTTTTCTCTACATCCACGCCAGCATCTCTGGTTTTGGGATTTTGTGATGTGGGCTAATCTTACTGGAGTTAGATGATATGTCAAAGTAGTTTTGATTTGCATTTCTCTGATAATTAAGGATGATGAACATTTGTTCATGTGTCTGTAGGCCGTGTGCCTGTCTTCTTCAGACAAGTTTCTCTTCAACTTGCCCACCCTGAGATGGGATCACTTGTTCTTTTCTTACTAGTACATTTGAGTTCTCTGTGGATTCTGGTTATTAAACCTTTGTCGGAGGCATAACTTGCAAATATCTTCTCCCATTCTGAGGGCTGTCTGCTTGCTTTATGTACTGTGTTCTTGGCTGTGCAGAAGCTTTTTAGTTTGATCAGGTCCCAGTAGTGTATTTTTGATGCTGCTTCAATTGCCCGGGGAGTCCTCCTCATAAAATATTCACCCAGGCCAATTCCTTCAAGAGTTTTCCCTGCACTTTCTTTTAGTATTTTTATAGTATCATGTTTTAAGTTTAAATCTTTAAGCCAGTGAGAGTCTATCTTAGTTAATGGTGAAAGGTGTGGGTCCAGTTTCAGTCTTCTACAGGTCACCAACCAGTTTACCCAGCACCATTTGTTAAATAGGGAATCTTTTCCCCACTGAATGTTTTTAATTGGCTTGTCAAAGATCAAATAACAGTAAGTAGCTGGGTTCATCTCTTGGTTCTCTATTCTGTTCCATACATCTACCTCTCTGTTTCTGTGCTAGTACCATGCTGTTTTGATCACTATTGATTTGTAGTATAGTCTCAGGTCTGGTAGCATGATTCCTGCTTTGGTTTTATTTCTGAGTAATGTCTTGGCTGTTCAAGGTTTTTTCTGATTCCATATAAAACGAAGTATTTTTTTTTTCGAGATCTTTAAAGTATAACAATGGAGCTTTAATAGGGATTGCATTAAAATTGTACATTGAATTGGGTATATGGACATTTTAACAATGTTGATTCTTCCCAGCCATGAGCATGGTATGTTTTTCCATTTGTTAACATCTTCAGCTATTTCTTTTCTTAGAGTTTCATAGTTCTCTTTCTAGAGATCGTTCATGTCCTTTGTTAGGTAAACTCCCAAATATTTCATCTTCTTTGGCACTACTGTGAATGGAATAGAGTCCTTGACTGTTTTTTCAGTGTAGCTATTGTTGGTATATATAAAGGCTACAGATTTATAACTGTTGATTTTGTAACCTGAGACACTGCTGTATTCCTTGATCACTTCTAAGAGTTTTGTAGTAGAATCCCTGGTGTTTTCCAGATATATAATCTTATCATCTGCCAAGAGTGAAAGTTTGATCTCTTCTGATCCTATATTGATATCCTTGATCACCTTTTCTTGCCTAATTGTGATGGTTAAGACAATATTTACGAAAGGCTAATGTCTCCTTTAAAAAATGATCTTTCACGTTCTCCCTCCTTACATCTTAGTCAAAGGTTTTCCTTCCACTTTATTTCTGACCTGGCTGGGAAGCATGAGCATTTCAGACAAGGTTTTAGTTGGGATTCTTGATTTGTTTTTATTTTTTAAAGTTTATTTATTTCCTTTTTTAAATTCATTTTTATTTATTTTTATTTTTTAGTTAATTAATTAATTTATTTTTATTACCCAATATATACATAGATCATGAATACATTTATGTCTTTTGGGGATTCAATGTGTTGATTATTTGTACTAATTGGAGTGCTTTACATCCTACTAATTAACATAGCTTTTACCTCATTTACTTAATCACAGTGTTAAGACATTGTGTTCAATACTTGATAGATTTGACTTGTGCCCTTGCAATATGCTCCATAGGTGTGGTCCCACCATTAACCCTCCCTCTATCGAACCACACCCCTCCCTTCCCATCCCTTCCCCTTCCTTTCTTCATCCTGGGCTTTAGTTGTGTTTCATCTCTCATATGAAAGTGTGAGTAAATATTAATTGGTTTTGTAGTAGTACTGAGTACATTGGATTTTTTTTCCCCTCCTGAGATACTTTACTAAGAAGAATATTTTCCAGTTCCATCCATGTAAACATAAAAGAGGTAAAGTCTCCATCTTCTTTTAATGCTGCATAGTATTCCATGGTATACATATACTACAATTTATTGAAACATTCATGGGTTGATGGGCACCTGGGCTTCTTCCAAGACTTGACAATTATGAATTGAGCTGCAGTGAACAATCTGGTCATATAGCTTTGATGCCAAGTGATTTTTGGTCTTCTGGATGTACATCTAGTAGAGGAATTGCAGGATCAAACAGCAAGTCTACATTTAGATCCCTAAGTGTTCTCCAAACTTCTTTCCAAAAGGAACATACTAGCTTGCATTCCCACCAGCAGTGCAGAAGTGTTCCCTTTTCTCCATATCCACGCCAACATCTGTAGTTTTCAGATTTTATGATGTGGGCTACTTTTACTGGAGTTAGATGATATCTCAAAGTGGTTTTGGTTTGCATTTCTCTGATGATCAAAGATGATGAGCATTTTTTGTTGTTGTTGTTGTTGAGACAGAGTTTCACTTTATTGCCCTCAGTAGAGTGCTGTGGCATCACACAGCTCACAGCAACCTCCAGTTCCTGGGCTTAGGCTATTCTCTTGCCGCAGCCTCCCAAGTTGCTGGGACTACAGGTGCCCACCACATCGCCCAGCTATTTTTCTGTTTTGCAGTTCAGCCATGGCTGGGTTTGAACCCGCCACCTTCGGTATATGGGGCTGGCACCCTATTCGATGAGCCACAGGGACCACCCGATGATGAGCATTTTTTCATGTGTCTGAAGACTGTGTGCCTGTCTTCTTCAGAGAAGTTTCTGTTCATGTCTCTTGCCCACAATGAAATGGGATCACTTCTTTTCTTATTAATAAGTTTGATTTCTCTGTGGGTTCTGGGTATTAGACCTTTGTCAGAAATATAACCTGCAAAAATCCTCTCCCATTCCGACGGCTGTCTACTTGCTTTACTTACTGTGTTCTTGGCAGTGCAGAAGCTTTTAGACTGATCAGATCCCAGTAATGTATTTTTGATGTTGCTTCAATTGCCTGGAGTGTCCTCCTCATAAAATATTCCCCCAGGCCAATTTTTCAAGTATTTCCCCTGCACTCTCTCTAAGAATTTTTATATTTTCATGTCTTAAGTTAGTCCTTTAACCAGTGAGAGTCAGTTTTTGCTAGAGGAGAATGGTGTAGGTCCAGTTTCAGTCTTCTACAAGTCTCCAGCCAATTCACCCAGCACCATTTGTTAAATAGAGAATCTTTTCCCCAATTTATATTTTTGTTCGGCTAATCTAAGATCAAATGACAATAAGTGTCTGAGTTCACCTCTTGGTCTTCAATTATGTTCCATCCATCTACCTCTCTGTTTTTGTGCCAGTACCATGCTATTTTGATCACTATAGATTTATAGTATAATCTGAAGTCTGGTAGCATGCTACCTCCTGATTTGTTTTTATTTCTGAGTACTGTCTTGGCTATTCGAAGTGTTTTCTGTTTCCATATAAAACAAAATACTAATTTTTCCAGATCTTTAAAGTATGACAGAGGTACATTAATAGGGATCGCATTAAATCTGTAGATTGCTTTGGGAAGTATAGACATTTTAACAATGTTGATTCTTCCCAGCCATGAGCATGCTATATTTTTCCATTTGTTAACATCATTCAGCTATTTCTTTTTTCAGAGTTTCATAGTTCTCTTATAGAGATCTTTCACATCCTTTGTTAGATACACTCCCAGATATTTCATCTTTTTTGGCACTATTGTAAAGGGAATAGAATCCTTGACTATATTTTCAGCCTGACTATTGTTCGTATATATAAAGGCTACAGATTTGTAAGTATTGATTTTATATTGTGAGATGCTACTGTATTCTTTGATCACTTCTAGGAGTTTTTTAGTTGAGTCCCTGGAGTTTTCCAGATATACAATCATATCATCTGCAAAGAGTGAAAGTTTGATCCTCTCTGATCCTCTTTGGATACTGTGGATTGCCTTCTCATGCCTGATTGCAATGGCTAAGAGTTCCATTACATTGTTAAAAAGCAGTGGAGACAATGGGCAACCTTGCCTGGTTCCTGATGTGAGTGGAAATGATTTCAATTTTACTCCATTCAAGATGGTATTGGCTATGGGTTTGCTGTAGATGGCCTCTATCAGTTTAAGAAATGTTCCTTCTATACCTATTCTCTAAATCGTTCTGATCAAGAAAGGATGCTGAATGTTATTAAAAGCTTTTTCTACACCAATGGAGAGAATCATATGGTCTTTATTTTTTATTTTGTTTATGGGAATTTATTATATTTCTAGATTTGCATATATTGAACCATCCCTGGCATCCTGGGATGAAACCCACCTGGTCACGATGTATAAGTTGTTTGAGGTGTTGCTGTATTCTGTTTGCTAGGATCTTATTGAATATTTTGGCATCAATATTCATTAGAGATATTGGGCTATAATTTTCTTTTCTTGTTGGGTTTTTTCCTGGTTTGGGGATCAGGGTGATGTTTGCTTCATAGAATGTGTTGGGGAGTATTCCTTCTTTTTCTATGTTTTGGAACAGGTTAAGTCATATAGTTACTAGTTCCTGTTTAAAGGGTTGGTAGAATTCTGATGTGAAGCCATCTGGTCCTGGGCTTTTCTTTTTGGGGAGATTTCTAATGGTTGATGCTATTTTAGAACTTGATATAGGCTTGTTCAACATTTCCACTTCTTTTTGGCTAAGTCCAGGAAGGTGGCATGTTTCCAAGTATTGGTCTATTTTCTTCAGATCTTAATACTTCTGAGAATAGAGTTTTTTTTATAATGTTCATTAAGGATTTTTTGAATTTCTGAGGAGTCTGTTGTTATTTGGCCTTTATTATCATTTCTAATTGATGAAATTAGGCATTTTACTCTTTTATTTCTGGTTAGGTTGGCCAAAGGTTTTATCTATTTTTATTGACCTTTTCAAAAAATGAACTTTTTGATTTATTGATCTGTTGTATAATCCTTTTATTTTTAATTTCATTTAGTTCTGCTCTAATTTTAGTTATTTCTTTTCTTCTGCTGGGTTTTGGGTTGGAATGTTCTTCCTTTTTCAGTTGCTTGACATGTCCCATTAAGTTGTTGACTTCCTCTCTTTCCGTTCTTTTGAGGAAGGCTTGCAACGCTATAAATTTCTCTCTTAGGACTGCCTATCCCAGAGGTTCTGGTAATTCATGTCTTCATTATCATCTTGTTCCAAAAATTTGATACCTTTCTTCTTACTTGCATTTATGACCCAGCTATTGTTCAGCATAAGGTTATTTAGTTTCCATGCCTTTGTGTGAGTTTTCAGATTCCTGTTGTTACTGAATTCAACTTTTATTCCATAATGGTCTGAGAAGATGCAATGAATTATTTATATTCTTTGAAATTTGCTGAGGTTAGACTTGTGATCAGTTTTGGAGGATGTTCTATGGGCCGATGAGAAGAATGTGTATTCAGTTTTGTTAGGATGAAATATTCTGTAGATATGTTAAATCCAATTGTTAAAGTTGTTAATTTTAAGTCTAAAATTTCTTTGCTTAGTTTCTTATTGGAGGATCTATCCAAAACTGATGAAGTGGTGTTAAAATCTCTAACTACTATGGTTCTGAAGGAAATCAAGTTGCTCATGTCTGTTAGAGTCTCTCTTATAAATTGAGGTGCATTCTGGTTAGTTGCATAAATGTTGATAATTGAAATCTCATTATGTTGAGTGTTTTCCTTAACAAATATGAAGTGACTCTCTTTATCTTTCCTTCTTTTGTTGGTTTAAAGCCTATTGTATCTGCAAATAAAATTGCAATACCTGCTTTTTCTGATTTCCATTTACCTGAATTATAGGTGACCACCCCTTCACTCTGAGTCTATATTTATCTTTTAAGGTAAAGTGAGATTCTTGTATGCAACAGATATGTGGCCTGAGTTTTTGTATCCACTCAGCCAACCTATACAATTTAAGCCATTCTCATTAATTGAAAGTTTTGAAAAGCCTGGCAGTATTTTGCGTGTTGAGTTTTTCAAAAGTCCAGTGGACATTTTTAATCCTTTTGCCACTGTGGAAGTTGGGATTTGATCAAAAGTTTCTGATCGAGTTTACTTTGGTGGTAGAGTGTTGTGCTGATCTTTGTGGAGGATGGGTCTGAGAATATTCTGGAGAGCTGGTTTAGTTATGGAAAATTTTTCAACATGTGAATGTCATTAAAGTATTTAATTTCTCCATCACAAATGAAACTCAGTTTAGCTGGATACAGGATCCTAAGTTGAAAGTTATTTTGTTTTAGAAGATTAAAGGTTGATGACCACCATCTTCTAGCTTGAAAGATTTCATCAGTGAGATATGCAGTCATTCTAATATTCTTCCCCATGTAGGTTATGGTTTTCTTATGTCTAGTTGCTTGCAGAATTTTTTCCTTCATATTAACTTTGATGAAGTTAATTATAATGTGCCTGGGAGATGTTTCATTTGGGTTGAGTCCTGCTAGGGTTCTGAAACTGTCTGATATCTAAATTTTAGGATTTCTTGCCATTTGTGGGAAGTTCTCCTCAATTATCTTTTGGAGTAGAACATCTTTGCCTCTTAAAGCAACCTCATCACCTTCAGGAATTCCTATAAGGTGAATATTAGTTTTCTTTGAATTATCCCAAAACTCTCTGAGAGAATGATCCATTTTTGCTCTCCACTTCTCTTCCTCCTTGGGCATATGGGAGCATTCAAAAGCTTTGTTTTCAATGTCAAAGATCCCTTCTCCTGCCTGCTCTATTCAGTTACTGAGGGATTATACTATATTTTTCAGATCTTTGAGGGCAGCAAGTTCTTGCCTCATTGTGTCAAAATCTTTGGTGATTTTGTCTTTGAATTCATTAAATTCTTGAGACAACTTTTGAATTACTCCTCGAAATTCTAATTCCATCTTTACCTTCTTTCTGTTGATCTTATTTGCCATCCAAATTCTGAACTCAACTTCTGACATCTCAGCCATTTGTTTATTAATGGGATCATCTGGTGTATCTGTTTCATCATTTCTTGGGAGAGTTGATCTACTCTGGTTATTCATTTGCCAGAGTTTTTCCTGCTGATTCCACCCCATGATTATTTTCACCATTTGTCTAGATGGGCAGGTAAGGTGACATTGTATTGGGGGCTCATGTATTTGTGGTTCACCAGCCCTTTGCCAAGGATCTGGGACTGATAATTGTAGCTTTTCACAGCTTTGCAAAGTACCTATACAGAATTACAGACTGAGGCTCTGGGAACCTACTTGGTGTGGTGGGGTAGGTGCTTCTGTCTTGTATTCAGCTGGTCTCTTTCCCATCCTAGTGGATCAGTGACTCTGGGTTGACATCTCACCTTTGGAGAAATACAAGCAACTAAGACACCCCACCCCCCACTGGCAACAACTGGGAGAGGAACATCAACCCTTCTTATTGCCACACAACTAGGGTACCACCTGAGACGATCCTTGGGTGATTGGCCCAAGTTAGGAGTTTCAAATCAATTGACCCAGTCAGTACCAACTCTCAAGTGGGAGAGTTCAAAAGGTCTCCAGCAACTAGATAGCAGAGGACGACTGGTTGTTCAAATGTGGCTCACTTCAGTGCTCTGTGGAGTCAGAAAGGCCCGCCCAGTAGCAGAGTTGGATGAGGGGCTGGTATCTCTTTCTCCACCTTGCACCTCTTTCATGCCCAGTCACTTGTAATCCCATGGGGCTGTGGTTCTGCTCCCTCCAATAAGCAGATGAAGCAGGGCTTTACATCTGCCAGAGTCAAAGGAAAGTCAATGCCCCCACAGCCTAGCCATCACCCTCTGCCACCTGCTGGCTGGGGGAGGTGAGGCCTGCCTGTCTCTGGTACTCATGGCAACTGGAGAGTGTTCCACCTGAGCTCAGTCTGAACCTAAGGAAAACAAGTCAGCAGATGATTTTCTCCCTCAGGTACTACACCTTTGCCCCAGTCACTCTGCAGTACTGGTATCCCTGTAGGTCAAGGTCTGACTTCTTCTGGCAGTCCTGAGAGTTAGGGAAGTGCCTCTCCAAGATGAGACCCCAGCAGGATCACTCTACCGTTGCTGGATCTTCAGGGTAGGCATCCCTGCACAGCTCCCAGGTGGCTCCCATGGCCAGAGAAGTAGGTATAGTGGCTGTTTCAAGAGTGCAGGGAGCACAACTCTAGCAGCCAGGTGGGGCGCTTGGTGTGCAGTTCTGGCAGGGTGGGGTGCCCTCAGCTCTGGCAGCGTGGGTGTGCTGTGTCTCTAGTGTGGGTATGCTGTGTCTCCAGTGAGTGGCAAGCAGCTCTGGCTGGGCCGGGTGCAGTGTGCTCGGTTCCGGTGGCTTGCAAACCTCCTCCCGCAACTGTTTTACACTTTCTCAGAGCCAAACGGGACAGCCTCCCCTCTTTGTCTCCACTACTGCTGGGCTCACTGTTACAGTGTAGCTTTTCTACCATGGCCCTTGCAGTGCCCAGACCCGGGAATGAACTGCAGACATTCTGGTCTCTGTAGGGGTTAGGCTTCTGGACCATCAGGCGAGGGGTGGAAGGCGGACTGGAAGTTCAAAATCAAGGGGAAAACGTTAGTTCAATTTTCATGCCTGGCAAGAGAGTGCTCAGGGTCATAATAGGTTCTCTCTGGTTAAGTAGTCCCCGCTGCCTGCAATGCTCTCCTATGGGGTGAGACAAGAGGTCCTCAGTTCACTGCTTGCCTATAGAAAACCTACAGTGAGCCAAAAAGAAGAAGAAGAAAAGAACAACACTCTTTGGGAGGGGGCAGATACTTTTCCTTTGGGATGAGTTTCGTACTTGAAATTTGCTTTCTTGGAGTCACAGCTTGCCTCAGCAGTGGTGACGTGCAGTTATCACTCTTCTCTCTCACTCAGCTCCTAGTCTTCAGCTTTATGGGGTACTCTGGTCAATAATCCTTCCCTCTGGACAGGAGCTTCTGTCAAAAGCTCTTCCAGTTGGCCATCTTTCCCCTCCTCTCCCAGGATTCTTGATTTTTTAAGTGAGTATAAAGACAAGTATAAGGCTAAATAATTCTCAATTTAGGTATGTTCTAGTGCCCCAAAAGTTAGTTTAGTGACAGATCCAGCAATCTTAAATCTTAAAATGGCAAGAAGTCCATGTTACTCAACTGTGGTTCACTCATCATTGACTGGCATTTAAGGTTACACTCCACTCCTGTGGTTATTGGTAAATGTGGGAATTTAACTGAAAAGGTGTCACTAAATTAAAAAAAAAACTGAAAATATGGTTTAAGAGCAATTTGCATTGAGGGGAATATGATTCCCAGTTATACTGTGTAAAGAGAGATTATAGATAATTGGAATTGGCAACCAAACATGCTAAATGAAATTCCACAAATATAGTTTTCACTATAAGTTGCACTTATCACATGCATTTTGCTAACAACATTTCCCTAAATGTTGTAGAGTTGTACAGTGTGTCCCAAAAGCTGCACATAAAATCACCATACACAGGGAAACAGGAAATCGTAGTTAAATATACTCTTATTTACAAAATGTTCATTACAAAATTTTACAAAAAGGTGGCAAACATATTGCCTTCCTGAATACTGTTGGTGAGCAAAGTGAGTCTCATGGTCTGAAATATTTTACATACAAACTACACAGTAGCAGGGAGACACACCAGTGCTGGGGATGTGATGACAGAGGGAGAAACCTCTGAAATGCTATGTGGAAAACTGGTGGAGTGGAGAGTTTCTGAGTTGAGCCACGGGCTTTATTCTGTTGCTAACTATTGTGTTAACCAGGCAAATCAGTTGATTCCTCTGACTTCATCATTTAGTGTTTGCTTGATTATCATAAGGATGATGGTAATTGATGGGAAAATACCAGTAATGTGTAAAAGATAAACTTTTCTGAATGTAGGTAGAGATTTCAACACCCTATCTATACATGGATAACCACACACAGCAGCGTCCAGAGAGGCTTCCTCCAGCTCAAGGATAATCTTAACGGCTCCAACGGTCACAAGGCTGAGTGGGAGCTGCTGCTCCTTCCTGTGGTTTTGGACAGGCTGCATTTTCTTGTTATTAGATGCTTTATACCTTCCTGGGACCTCTCACCTCTTCTGGAGATGAAGGAAGTTTGCATCCATGATTATGATAAATGCAAACCCGGGAGCCTTCCTGATCATTAAATATAGACTGAGAGGCATTTTGTTCTATTGTAGACCTGGTCTTTGTGGTTAATATCTCAAATGTCTTGAGCATCTGTGACTGCCTATCAATTCTGAAGGAAAGAGAAGTCTGGCAAAAAGAAAAGCCAAACTTTTAACAATTTGTGGTTGGTAAAATTTTCTTTTTGCCAAACTTCTAACCATTTCAGTAGTTGGCAAAACTGGAGAAGAAGGTGAAAACAACTGGACGGCAGTAACATTCTCTCTTTTTTTCTATGTGTTTCCATATAGTTGCCTGGGACAGGATCAAAAGGAGGTCAGGAAGGTAAACCCAGATCTGGAAAGAAAATGGTAAGAACAGAACATATCAAAGCATTTCTTCTCAAGATTTACTTCCAGCATCTCTATCCTATGAGAAGTAGGACCTCTGTGAGCCACAGTGGTAGGGCCCCTTGGGATCACTCTATGATTCTATGACTTAGTAGCAGCTTAGATGGTGACTATATATAAACAAGGAAGAGAGAGTGTTAGTGTATGTGTTTTGTTTGTCACTGACTATATGAGATATAAAGCAAGGGTAGGAACATATACCTAAGGATGTTTGTTTTCAATTGGATATTTGCAGTGGCCACAGTTTCAACCCAATCTTCATGAGTAACCAGAATAATCTTTGGAAAACATAAATCTCATAGAGTTTTTTCCTTTCATCCACTGCATCCGGAACCACACCCAAACTCTTCACCAGGGCCTACAGTCCTATAAGTATTGACTTCTGCCTATCTCCCCAATCTCATTCCTCACCCTCCACCTTCACTCACTGTTTTCCATGCATTCTGCTTTCATTTTATGTTCTTTAAGCCACTAAGCACAGCCTCCCCTTAGAGCAGGGTTGGGGAACCTTTTCATGTTGGAAGGCCACGTTAATTTAGCTGTAATCAAGTAAGAATACATTCAACAAACTTCTATTAAATATACTTAAGAAATACATTATCTCGTAAAAATCTAACTACTATGTATTTAATAATTTCAAAAAATTAAAACTATTTGTTAATTTTAAAGGTAACTAACTTTTTAATGACTTTGTTGCTTCTGCTTTTTGTTGCAAAGCATTTGAATATTTGGTTGCAGTATGGAGTTCACAGTTTTAATTGATCCCCTCTGTGGGATATCAGTCATTTGTGACCTTAAAGGCATCTTGATTTGGGTTAGGTACGAAAATGTTGATAAGTGGTAGCAAAGCAAGAAAGCATTTTCTGGCACGTTGCCAAAGGTATGGGTATTCTACTGCATTTTTTCATATTTCAGTTGAATCTTCCTTAGCATCAAACCACTGACAGTCCAATCAATTCCATCTGTAGTTCTTTCAGGTGCCTTTGGTGATATCAACTAGGTGAGGCTGAAATGTTCATTTGAGTGTGATGCCATGATTCTCAAAGTCAGTGAACCTTTCATTGTATTCTCAAACTAATAGGTCTATAACAGCTGTATATTTTTCAAATGAATTGCATATTTCATCCTCCTCATCAATAACCTTTGCTAACTGGGGGAAATGTTCACCCCAAATTTCCTTTTGAAGAAGTATTCTGAAAAATATATAGCTTTGTTTTGAAAATGCTTGGCTTTTTGCCACATATCATGTTAATATATAGACTTAGTTTTACCTTGTAAAGAAATATTCAAGTTTTTTTATTTGACATAATATCACACAGAAATGCTGCATTCCTATAGAAATCTTCTTTCAATAATTCACATTGCTGATTCTCTTGTTCATAAAATTTAATTATCTGTTCTTACAGAGACAATACCTGTCCCTGCTATAGCCAACACACATTAGAATGATAACAGCAAACATACAGAATGCCTCTTCCTTCAAGGATGTTACAAAACTAACAATGAAACTGACAATGTCATGTTGCATTTGCCTGAATATAGTTAATAATACTTATAACTAGTTGCAAAGTGTCACTTGAAATAGTAGATTTAGCACAGAGATTTTGCTGATGCAACATATTGTACAATGAAAAGAAATGAGAGCACCTGGATCTGTTAATACTGCTTTTTATATGTGCAACAAACCCTTCCTGTTTTCCTGTCACGGAAAGTGCACCATCTATACATACATTCAAAGATTTTACCAAATTCAGTCCAAGTTCATGACATTTATCTTGAAAGTTGTTGAAGATATCTATTTCCTGTCTTCTTTTCACAAAAGGGCCCAAAACAAGTAACTTTTATAGCAAAGAAAGTTTTCTGTTACGACCTGAAATGTAAAACCTGTGTGGAGTTAGCAGTGTCAGTTGATCCAAAGTGATTGAATAATATATATTTTCCTTTTGAAATATTGCATGAAGTTGTTCTGTTAAGTTGAAGGCTAATTCATGCTGCTGATTTGTTATGGATCTCCTTAAAAGAGGCAGTTGTTTGTACTTTGAACCATTATCAGGGTCTGAGCACCTTATAACTTTGACAAGTTCTTCATCACTCAATGGCTTCCTTTTCCTACCTGAGTATATAAACTACTTTATAAGTTGTTTCAGTGGTATCATTTTCAGGTCCTGCTTAAAAGGATTGTCTTTGCTTTTGCTTTTCATCTTTTAATTCCTGCAATACAATCTTTTGCATGTCTTCCTCTAAAATATCTGTGGTCCTTATGAGTGTTATTATGCTGATGAGCATTGACTTTCTTTAATGTTGATATTGCAGTGTCACACAGCAAGCAAATCATCTTATCTTCAGCAGAAACCAAATAATACTGTAATTCCCAATCCTCATTAAAAATCTTATTTTCTTCCTTCAGAATTCTTTTGGTCTTCTTTGACGTGATGGGCTGTTAAGCATACAGAATTAAAAGATACTGTTGAGCAATTCAACTATTCACAAATTTCACTTCAAACAGAAACACAGTGCACCATTGTCAAAAGCTGATAATGGGTTGATGTACTTAACCTTATAAAGTATTTCCAATCAGCCTGGGAGGGGAGTGGCACCAAATGGTAGGGAGACATTAGAAGTAAATCATGAGCACAGCAGCCACCAATTTAGCCACTATGGTTTATTAATGTTTGATTGTGCTGGTCAATATTGGAGGATTATTTCATTGCAAATTTATCCTTTAGTATTTTAAATATGTTTATTTAAAAAATAAAATGAAAATATAACCAATTCAATTTTTCTGCTACCCGCATACTCCTAAGTTCTTATCTATTTTAGGTGAGAAAGAAGTTGGTGGGTTACTTGTAATTTTCCTACAGTTTTAAAAGAGAAAAACGCAAATATGAACTCACTTGATGATTTTATTATCTATTTTAGGTTGTATATAACAATTAAACTGTTTTGGTTTACTTCTGTTTATAAGTTTTTTGAGTGTGATACTTCTTGAAGCATGTCCAGGATGGAGTCCACACTTCTTCCTGCATGGCTCACAGTAGAAAATGGTTTCTCTCCTTCCACTTTTCTCGTTTCTTCTGCTGGAAACCATGCAATCCTTTGTCGATTTTCTTTTTCATTTTGCATTATAAAATATATCATCCCATTTAGCCTTTCTTCATTGTCTGAAGATGGTGGTCTTCCCCTCTTTCTTCAATTTCTGTTTCTCACATAGCTCACAAGCTTAGTGACAAGATTTCTTCTGTAAGAAAAGTGCATCTGCAGTTTTCTCCACTCTCCTTATCTAATGAGTAAAGGATGTAACTGTTCACAACTGCAGCTTTCCATCAGCCAGAAGAATTTTTTCCACCATTCATAAATCTGTAACATCCACAATACTGATCAGCTCGGTTCACTCTTCCTGTAAATGTTCTGTATTGTAAAAAAACTGTTGTGTTTTCAAACTGAACCGTGTGTTTCTTCTATAACCAGTGATCAACTGTGTTTGGGGGCAAAGAATGTACTCAGAATAAAAAAAGTATTGGACATCTTCTAACATCCAAACAGAACAGGAAAATCATTATGTTGGACAAAGTCCAGCATAGGATCAGAAAGTTTAAAGAACAAACATGTACTAATAAAAATAAAGGATTTGTTCTGTAAAATTTGGATTCAGTCAAAAGGCCACACTTGAGGGCCTAGAAGGCCACAGGTTCCCCACTCCTGACTTAGGGCATCAGTACACCCTGGTCTTTCACTGCATAATCTTTCCTATAAGTTTCCATGTGCAGATTTACTGATATCTCCTGGAGTTGTGAGCTCTTAAGCCCTCCTCTAAAAGGCACCTTGATTAGACTATGGAGGAGCTTTGCTTCTGCATTGCATGGTTTTCTGGTACTACACCCTACTCATTTTGCTATGGCCTTTATCTCAACTTGTAACTCTTTGTATTATTTTAGCTTTTTATAGTCCATCTCCCTTAAAGGCAGTAACCATGTCTGTTTCACTTACTTGCATGTATCTGTTGCTCAACCCTTACAAGATTCTCAGTGGAAAAAAAAAAAAAGAGTGGAAAAATGGCAGATCTTTAGAGACTGATATCTTGCCCCAGTTTAGATGGACAGAACCACCCTGCCTTGTTTGTTAATCATGGGCTTTTCATATCTTTGCACTCACTCTCTTTCCTAATCATTTTATCTCAAGGTCTTGGTTTCTGTCTTCTCAACATTGTGTGAAGGGGTGCAGGATTGAAGACAAGGGACACATATTTGTTGGTAATGAAAAGTGATGTATGCAGACATCAGCCACCTCCCAAATGTTCCTGCACAAAGAAAAGAGTTGACTTGATTTGTCAACCCTCGAGGACAGTGAAGTGGCTGTGCTTGTCCAGTGACTCTTTGTCACCCTCCTGTGTGGTTTCAATTTGGTGATGTTATTAATCTCTTAGGCAGCCATCAGAATCACTCTGTGTAGTGTCACTTAAACTAGAGTTTTAATTTAGGCATTTAAATTAGGCATATAACTTAGGCATTTCTTCAGGCATTTAATTTAGGTATCAACTACACATTTAAACTAAGCTTTAGTTTTATGACATCTAATATGAGATTTGTACTAGAAGTTTTTCTGTAATTCTTTCCTGATAAAGGAGCTGAAGTATTAACAGTTTCAAATACCAGCAAGTCATTATTGCAAACAATGACTAAATGAAGAGAAATGAAATATCTTTAGGGTGTTCCCATCCAAGGAAATTTTATGGCTGGGACTCATGGAATTTTAACCACTGATTGTGGTGAGGAAGAGCTGAACTGTTCGACAATCCTAGTTAACTGCAGTAAAATATGTATGCTTTTCATGGGCTAGAATTGAAGTCCATTTTCTTTTTTGGCTGATTTCACAGGATGATACCTTTTGTGTAAAGTTACATTCTCTATATCTTTCTGAGTCAATTCTGATTATTTTGTTTTTACCAAAATATCATTTATTTAATTCATAACTTTAAACATGCAGAGGGTGCTAAAAACATGTATGCACATTTTTAAGAAAGGAAAATACTGCATTAAAATTGTAATACTCAATATAAATTTGAAAATGTGCCTTGTATTCTTTTTTTCAATTACAAGTAGGGCACAAAGTGATTACCATAAGCATCCAGACACTTCCAATTATAGCAAACAAAAAGTGATACATAGATAACATCACTTAAAGTGTGTACACACTTTTTTGGCATCCCCCACTACTTATAGAAATGACAGTATGAGCACTTTCAAGTCTTCCAGCTTTTAAAATTCAGGTTTATTGAGATATAGTACAGTAAAATTTATCCTTCTCATATATCCAGTTTGATAAGTTTAGAAAAACATACACAGTCAGAAAGGCACCACCACAATCAAGATTAGAATATTTCCATCACCCCCACAGCCACTCATCTGATTTCTGTTTTAACTTTTTCCAGGATGTCATAGTATCTTTGCTTTTATCTTTATTGAATTCTTGCTTTTCTCTACTTAGCCTTTTAAAATTGTTATTCTAATTGTTTTTAGCTCAAAACTTAATTTTTTTGTTCTTAATTTTTCTTATTTAACAATGGAGCCATATAGCAATGTCAACT
This sequence comes from Perodicticus potto, assembly GCA_963574655.1. NCBI lineage: Eukaryota > Metazoa > Chordata > Mammalia > Primates > Lorisidae > Perodicticus > Perodicticus potto. The sequence goes on from CAUYRH010088043.1 coordinate 22,142, forward strand.
TTCTTCTGAATAATATTTTATCTGTATCCTTTGTGTCATAAAAGGAAATATTGTTATTTTTCAATATTTTGCAACTTTGCTTTTATTTTCTTCTTGGATATGAATAGTTTTCAATTTCAAACATTATCTCATATTCTCAAATATAATTTTAATTTTATTTAATTGTTATCAGTACCTCTTCAGTGACATAGTCTGTTTTACCTCTTCTTTGTGACTTTTATTAAAGTCTTCTTTGTCGTATTTATCAGCTTTGAGACAAATTACTTACATTTTCTAAATTTTGGCTTCTTCGTATGTAAAATGTCTTAAAATACTACAACTCCAGATGGTTTTTGTGAAAATAAAATTAATGACTGTTTGTTGGCATAGTGACAGGGTGATACCAACACTCAATAAATACTAGTTATCGTTGTTTATTATGCCCACAGATTTCTGAAAATATATTTTGCAACCTTATGTTTAAGGATCCTAATTCTGAAATTTATCTGTTACAGACACTTTATTTATTAATTGTATATTTCAGTTATTTTCTGTCCTTATTTTTCCTAGTTGTTTTCAGTTAAGAGAAATTAATCTACTATTATTTTCATTTTTTTCTTTGCTTCATATTGATTCTAAATATTTTGAGTGTGATTCTTTTGAGTACTCATGAGAAAAAGATATGCAAAACTAACTCATTAGTGTAAAGGAGCTTAAGATGGCCCAGCTGGAGAATGAAATTATACTTAACAAGGTTGGAGGAGAAAAATATGATCCAAAAATTGTATCATTGTCCAAGGAAAGAAAATATATCAGCCAGGCATGGTGGGCTGACACCTGTAATCCTAGCACTTTGGGAGGCTGAGAAAGGTGCATTGCTTGAGTTTAGGAGTTCCAGATCAGCCTGAGCAACAGCAGATCCTGTCTCTACTGAAAATAGAAAAACTACCTGTGGGCTTTGTGGCGGGTGCTTGTAGTCCCAGCTACTTAGAAGACTGAGGCAAGAGAATAGCTTGAGTCCAAGAGCTGGAGGTTGCTGTGAGCTCTGACATCACCGCATTCTACAGTTTGAGTCTCTGTCTCAAAAAAAAAAAAGGAAAAATAAAAAAAGAAAAAGAAAGAGAGAGAGAGAGAGAGAAAGAAAGAAACAGAGAAAGAAAGAAAATACATTGTCAAGTGTCTTAATAACTCGGAGAATATAAAATCTGCAAGTTTGTGTGTAACGATTTATGAAGTGGTAGGTGTGGATTTTAATCTTTGTCATGCCATCTTCTGTTCAGTCCTTCTCTGACATGCGGGAAGGATGTTTGGCTAAAGTCTTTATCTTCTGGAGTGTAAGAAAGTCCCTGAGTTGGGAGATCAAAGGCACCTGGGGAAACAGGCTATTCCCTTCTAGACAAAGAAGATAGACTGAGTTTCTATTTTTTTTTTTGGATTATCTGGCCCAATTTTTACTTATAAGTCTGTGTTAGTTTACTACAGCTGTTGCAGCAAAGAACAGAAATTTATTTTCTCATAGTACTGGAGGCTTAAAAGTCTGAGATGAAGGTGTTGCACAGTTGGGTTTTTCTGGGCTCTCCTTTGCATGTAGACGGCTATCTTGTCTGCATCTTCATATTGTCTTCCCTCTGGGAATGTCTGGGTGTGAGACTCCTCCTCTTATAAGGACACCAGGTATATGGGATTAGAGCCCACTTATATTAGACCTCACATTCATTTAATTATCCCTGTAAAGATGCTATCTCCCAAAGTAGTCACATCCTTAAGATGGCCCAGACTTCTCAGCTGGAGAATAAACTTATACTCACTAAGTTGAAGGAGAAAAATATGATCCAAGAATTATACCACACTCTAAGGAAAGAAAATACATCATCAGGTATCTCAATACACAGAGAATATAAAATCCACCAGTTCATGTGTAACAATTCACGAAGTAGTAGATGTTTGTGGATTTTAATCTTTATCATTCCATCTCCAGTCCAGCTCTTTCTCGGAAATGAGGGGAATGTGAAATCAAAGTGTTGGCAGGTCCTAGGAATTAGGACTTCAATATATGGATTTCGAAAGAGATACAATTTAACCAATAACTGAGGCCAAAAAATAGACTACTGGAAATTATGGAATTACTGCCACTGTTTAGAAATTACCCACTAGCCACACAATGCAGGATCGTTCCACTGTATTTAAAGTAGACAATGGGCAGTAGGTTCTGATAATCCACACCCTGGATTCAGATAGGTTTGGGGTTTGTGTCTATGAAGCCAGAAGAGCAGCCGTTGGAATGGAGTTGAGGACTGAACTGAAGCAGCACCGCTGACCTAGTCTACTCAGCCTTCCCCACACACCTGTGATTGTCTAGTTATGGTTTCCCCTTGATTGTGAGGATGTTTGTCTCAAAAGACTTTGGGGGAGGTAGTCACACATAGGTAATAAATATTCCTAGAACAAAAGTTACTTTGATGTTGTTTTCCTTGATGACTTCCTTAGATATTTTGTTGGGGTAAAGGTTTCTTTTATTACTATATTGTTAAAGTGAAGGTTACTTTTCTGTTGTTTAAACATGTTACATTGTTAGGGTGAAGACTACTTTGATGTTTTCTGTCAGATAAAGTTAAAATTTTCTAGGTTTGTTTCCTTGTATTTCTTTATAAAAATTATTAGAATTGTAACTGAGGCAGAATGGTCTTTGAGAGACTACTCTTGCTGTTCTCCAGAATTGCTGGCCTGTTGAAGCTTGTTGAACCTTATCCTGCTCTCTGCATTTGGCTAACGGTGACAGGTAGCCAGATCCTCTTTGCCCTGTAACACCACGGCCCTCGTAATGACAGATAGCCAAGCATATGAATTCTTCATCTTCCATCTTTTTTGTAACATGACTTTTCATTTCACACAGATCCAATGTGGTTATAAAGTGATGGTTGTTTTGGTTTTGATCCCGGATGAAGAGGGTCTGGCTGCCTGTCACTGTTAGCCAATATGCAGAGATGGGGATAGGTCCACCGAACTTTATTTGTCAGAAGGTCAGTGATTCTAGAGAACAGTGAGAGTAGCCTCTCCAGTAGTGTTCTGTTTTTCCTTTTCCAAAATCACGGTTTTATACATAAAAGGTCAAATCAAGAACAATATTAGCCCTTATCTTAGGTAACCCTTATCTTAAACAATAATAATCAGCATAACCCATGACCCATAATAGGCAATAATCATCATAACCCATGAACCAAAACAATATTTCTAAATTCAAAAGTTAGTCTCTGAAATCAATAGTCCTAAACTACTCAAGACATTCACTTTTAGGTTAAAGCTGAATTTATAAAATAGCAAGAATGGGAGACAGGAGGTGAAGGTCTCTTAGGACCTAAACTGCCCAGAGCAGCTGTGCCACGTCGGCCCCAGCCTGACCCAGACTTCATCTTATTCTCACTACATGTGCTTTCACTATTTCTCACTGTTTCATATAACCTTTTTTCCCTGTGAAATCAATTTTCAGATTCAAGTCTTTATTTTATAACTTTGTTGTCATTATATCTTTGAATACTTTCTTTCATCTGTTTGGTTCTCATTTCTAGGCATAGTAATTATGTATATATTAGACCTTTATTGTTTATAACTATCATCCTTTCTGTAACCATTTTACCTTCTACTTTTTTTTTTATATTAAATCATAGCTGCATACATTAGTGCAATCAAGGGGTGCAATGTGCTGGTTTCATATACAATCTGAAATGGTTTCATCAAACTGTTTAACGTACCCTTCATGGCATTTTCTTAGTTATTGTATGAAGACATTTGTATTCTGCACTTAGTAAGTTTCGCCTGTACCCTTCTAAGATGCACCCTAGGTGTGGCCCCACCAATTACCCTCCCTCCACCCCAACCTCCCCCTTACCCTCCCTTCCCATATTCTTGTGCTATAGTTGGGTTATAGCCTTCATATGAAACCTTTAAATTAGCTTCATACTTCTACTTTTATGCCATTTCATTTTCATTTTGTTACCAATGGCTGCCATTTGTCCGTGAAGGCACATCAGAAGAATGAGGACAAGTGGTTAATGAGAAAAGAAGTTTATTTCTTTGTCAGCAAGTATAAAAGAAGAACTATTGTCTCAAAGTGCAAGTTTTTCTTAGCAGAAACACAGAGCTTTTAAAGGGAGAGCCCTTAGTTCTAGGTTATTGCTATTTAACTGCAGCTGATGATTGCCTGAAGACAATTCTGTGACCTCCTTCACCCAGCTGGGAAGCCCACAGAGGCTTCTGCCAGCCAGGCTCTGGGCCTCTATCTGGACATTTTCAGCTGAACCATTTCCTATAGCCCCTTTTTTGTAGTGCTGTCCATTTTGCAATAATGTACTTAGTACCTTGACTGGAAACAGATCATTTGGGAGATAAAATTGTGTGTATACGTGTGCACATGTGTGTGTGTGTTTAAGGAGGAGACAGAAGAGAAATAAGCTCAGATCCTGGCTTTGATTTTGCCATGTTGTTTTAGAACACTTTCTTGTCAAAAATATATGTTGCAGAAGACAAGGACCAAGGATGAGAGACAACGCCTAAACATCATGTTTAAAAGAGGAAGGGCTTTAATTCCAGCCAGCAGAGTGATGCAAACGAGAGTCCAAAAATGACCATGCTCCTCGACTGTCTCAGTCTTCTTTTTATCCCCAGTCGAAAAGTTCTAGCCCATGGGTACCTTTCAAATTGGTCAGTTGAATCAAGCTAGAGAAGCGGCTCTGGCTTTTACAGAAGTCAAAGCAAGCAAGTTTCCAGGTCCCAGGAAGTTACGTTTCTACAAATTCCTGAGAGCTGAGTCATCATGGGGAGGACCTTGCAGGTGCATCCTTGGGGCCTCCTTGAAAAGATCTTTGTTTTCTTAGACCTCATTTTTTCTGAGTATCCTCTGTCATTTCCCCCTGTGAGACCCCATGAATATTTTAATTTGGAGTCTCACTATCAGTTGACTTCCATAGGAGCTAGTAGTGTTTCATATAGAACATGTGTGAAGTCTGTGTGTGTGTGTGTGTGTGTGTGTGTGTGTGTGTGTGTGTTTGATTGACATCTGCCTTGATTATCTAGCATATGGTCCTGACTACTAGTGGGAGGAGACAGGGAATAATTAAGCAAACTCTGGTGATGGCTAGTGCTACTCCCAGTAAGGTTTTAAATTCTCTTAAGGTCGAAAACCAGTCTTTCCACAGGTTTTGAGGGCTTTACTTGTTCCGAGTCTGCACCAGGACATGGGTCAATTATGTTTTTTTCTTTTTTAAACTATGCCTCATATGACTTTTACTTGGTTTTATTAATTTGCAAGACTAGCTGCCGGGGTTACATATATATATATATACACACATATATGTGTGTGTGTGTGAGTGTGTATATATATTTTTGCTACAGTCCTCACCATCTCAAGTGCCTTCTATCATACATTTTCACCTTTCACATTCAACCTCACACCACTCTAAGGCACAGAGGTATTTCTGATCTATCCTATATTTTCTTTTCTTTCTTTTTTTTTTTTTTTTTTTGAGACAGAGTCTCACTATGTCACCCTCAGTAGAGTGCTGTGGCATCACAGCTCACAGCAACCTCAAACTCTTGGGCTTGAGAGATTCTCTTACTTCAGCCTCCCAAGTAGCTGGGACTACAGGCTCCCGCCACAACGCTTGGCTATTTTGGGGTTGTAGCTGTCACTGTTGTTTGGCAGGCCTGGGCTGGGTTCAAACCCACCAGCTCCGGTGTATGTGGCTGGCACCCTAGCCACCGAGCTACAGGTGCTGAGCCTGTCCTATCATTTCTTTCCCAGCTCCTTCCACTGCAGCAATTTTGCATGGTGCTGCAGGCGTTAAACTTCAGAATCACCTGGCTGGGTTTTCCTATTTCCCTGGTCTGGACCAGCATTCAGATTTCAGGGGCTGTGCCTCCTCCTCTAGGGTTCTCCACCCAGGCCTTAATTGTAACATGGTGGGGGCTCTGTGGGGTTATAATATACATATGGGTTTTCACCTTTCTCTGTGTCACATATTGAGTGTTGTGTCTGATTATGAGGACAAGTTCCCTTGTGGGTGCCTTCGAATTCATAAAAGTTATAGAAGAGTCACCTTTTCTCCTATCTGAGTGGTGTGAGTGCACAGAACACATTCTTCCTCCCCCTTGCCCAAAGTCCAAAGTCCATTTAAGATAAGTCCTATGAGGAATTTCCTCAGGCTTCAGTGGCATGTTGACCAGCCAGCTCCCAGTATGTGTCTGGAGCAGGGCATGTCCACTGCCTCAAGAGTTACGTTGCAGGGATTGGCTGGAGCTGTGTTTTTTTCCATGGGGCAGTGAAGCTCTCATCATCCTGCTGTGATGGATCCAGGAGAGGATCCCTTCACCTTCACTGCTGTGGGTGTGTTTAGGATGATGGTGAGGGTCCCTTCTACCTTGGTTTGAGGGGGACCAGGTTCTGACCCTTGACCTAGACTTGATCCCCTTGACCCCCTGGAGAGAAAGGGTGTACATAATAAAAGACTAAACACAGCATGGTTAATTACCCAAGTGGAGATCTTCTTTACTACTCTTCCTAGAGCTTCTAGGAAGCTCAATTGCCTGTTCAATTCAGTTTCTCCCAGTTCTTTTAGGAGTCCCTGGTAAATTGTGGGGGATTGGTGCAGGTCTGTTATACATTATCTCATAAGGTGAATACCCTGACCTCTTAGGAGGGGTACATCTAATATTGAACAAGACCAGTGGCAAGGCCTGTATCCAATTAAGCTTTGCCTCCTGGCAGAGTTTACTGATTCCTGATTTTATGGTTCTGTTTAAGCATTCTACTTTGCCCAAGCTTTGAGGCCTATATGCCACATGTAGTTTTCAGATGATATTCAAGGCTTTGGCTGTCATTTGCATTATGTCTGTTATGAAGGTCAGTCCGTTGTCAGATCCAATCCAGAGTGGCAACCTAAATTATGGCATGATTTCTCTGGGCAACACTTTTACTACTTCAGGAGCCCTCTTTATCCTGGTGGGGAAGGCTTCCACCTATCACAAGTACATGCAGACCAAAACTAGTAAGTTTTCCTCTATCAGTCCCTCCATACCTGGACAACTCAGTATAGTCCATTTGCACATCTTCAAAAGGGGATAACCTATAAGACCGAATTTCAGATGGCAAGAATGGTCCCTGTTTAGCATTGTGTTGGTTGCACATCACGCAATGCTAGCTGACTTTCTTGGTAAGGATGGCCCAGAGGAGAATGTAGAAGTATCTCCCCAGAAGCTTCCTAATTTTCTTTTTTCTTCTGTCTTAAGTGCATGGCCTCATGCATACAACCTCTATAAACAACCTCGGATTTTTATATAGTAAGCTTTGATATTCGGTGAGACATGAGTTGGTCAACCAATGGTGCCCTGTGGCATTCATAAGAATGATGATTGTGTATAGTACCCAGACTCTTGAGTTTTGTCCCAAAGTCAACTTATCAGCCTCTTGCACCAGGATGGCAGTGTATACAAGTGTTCTTAGGTTATGGGGGTCATCCTTTTGAGACCTCGTCAAGTTGCTTAGACAGATAAGCAACTGGTCTTGCCCAGGAGCCTACATTCTGATGTAGGATCAGAAGGTGATCACTCCCCCAGCTATTCTATTTCTTTCTGATATGTACAGTTCAAAGGCTTGATCAGGTGAGGGAGGCCTAGTACCAGGGCTGCCTGTAGTTTTTCCTTTAGCCTCTTGATGGCTTTTGGTTAGTCAGATTTTTACTCTATTGGCCCTTTCTTTCCCTCCTTTGTGGTCTCATATGATGGTTTGCCAGTCTCTATGTTTCACACAGTGTTTCATAGAAATCCCCAGGGCTTTCATCTGGCTTCTGCATGACCTCAGCCACCTTGTATATCTTTGTGGCTTTCTGGCGTTCCTACATTGACAAGGATGAAGTCAAGGTTGGGTACAGGGTAAGAGAATGAAACCATTTGGCAGTCACCTACCAATATCTACAAGGTCTGGATTTTGAGGCTAAGGTCCACACAATGAGAACACTAGTATTCTTTTTTATTTTTTTGAGGCAGAGTCTTATTATTTCACCCACGGTAGAATACCCTGGCATTACAGCTCACAGCAAACTCAAACTCTTGGACTTAAGTGATTCTCTTGCCTCAGCCTCCTATGTAGCTGGGATTACAGACACCCACCACAATGCCCAGCTATTTTTTGTTGCAGTTGTCATTGTTGTTTAGCTGGCCTGGACTGTGTTCAAACCTGCCAGCCTCAGTGTATGTGGCTGATGTCGTAACCACTGTGCTATGGGCACTAAGCCAACATTAGTATTCTTATTTACAGACTTTGCGCAATTCTGAAGATAATACTTAGTTTAAGGGTCCTTACAAAACTGATCCAGAGTTCTGGGTGATTCAAATAAATATTCCTGAACATCATTTGAGTATAAGGGTCACTTATGAGGCTGTGTTGCAGCTATACCACTTACTGGGAAGTTTTTATTCAAGCTCCAAGTTCTTCTGAGGTATCTAAATAGGCATGGCAGGTAGTGTTTAATACCTCATAAATTTTTCTAGTGTAGCCAACAGGCCACCTTTGTTGAGCCTTAAGGCTTCAGAGCAAATGTACCTACTGTATATAATTTTATATTTTATTTTATTTTTTTGAGAAAGACTCTCACTATGTCACCCTCACTAGAGTGCTGTGATGTCATAGCTCACAGCAACCTCCAACTCTTGGGCTTAAGCAATTCTCTTACCTCAGCCTCCCAAGTGGCTGGGACTACAGGTGCCTACCACAACGCCTGGCTATTTTTCTGTTGCAGTTGTCATTGTTGCTTAGCTGGCCCAGGTTAGGTTTGAACCCACCACCTTCAGTGTATGTGGCTGGAGCCATAACCACTGTGCTACGGTGCCAAGCCTGCGGTATATAATTTTATATTCTTTTTCCAGTCTCTTGGTCCCATTTAACTGATCAGTTCAGTTAAATGGTTATGCCTCATTTTATGATCTGAGCTGGCCTTGCAGGCAAGGCTAGAATCTAATACAGATGTGCTACAGTTTTTTCTTTTTGAACCACTTTTCTCTCTCTAATTTCTTACAAAAAACAAATTATAGAAGAACTAATTTAATTGACAAAATAGACTGTACTTTCAGTATAAAGGGTCTGATTGTTTGCATAAAGAGAAGCAAAAATAATTATTAGCCATCTAGGTTTTTCTTCCTTTTAAAATTGGCTTTTTGTTGTTGTTGTTTATAAAATTTTATAAGGAATCTCAGGTTAGACTTGAAAGCTTTCCATGAGCCCAGGTTTCATGTGCCATTAGAGATCTGTAGGCATTGGGCAAATTCCTCTTGAGTTCTCAATGCAAATTGTGATTCCTGAACCTGTTAGAAAGTGACATTCTTTACTTATCGCAGATCAGGAAATGTTATTGATGATGTATCTGGCCAGTCTTTACAAAGGGTTTTTTTTATTGGCCTCATAATTCCTTAAGACAGTCTGGACACTTCTGTTTCTTATTTAACAGAGTTTCATAGTTTTATAGAGTTCAATCAATTGACTTTCCCTTCGGGACTTCTGACACTGCTCTTAACCATGACATTCCAGAGAAGTGTGGTCATTTTTACTTTCTTTTAGCATTCTGGGGAGGGATTTCCTTTTTTTCTCTCTCTCTCTTTTCTTAATACTTCAAACCTCTTCAGTGCAAAAACTGTTCAAATGAAATATAATACAAGTAACAAATGTGAGCCCCACGTGTCATTTCAAATTTTCTGGTGACTACATTTTTTTAAAGTCAAAAAGATTGGCACAGCATGGCAGATTTTGGTGGCAATGAAACCATTCTGTATAATGATACAGTGGTGGATATGTATCATTCTATTGTTGTCAGAAAACATAGAACATACAACACCAAGCCAGCACCCTCATGTCAACTCTTAACTTTGGGTGATAATAGAGTGTCCTTATAGGTTCACTGACTCACAGAGGTGTCAGTCTGGTACTAGAGATCATCCATGTGTGCGGACATTTGGGAACTCAGTACTTTCTGTTCAGTTTCTCTAGGAGCCCAAAACTCTAAAAATGTAAAGTTGATCCACTTTAAAAAGTTCAAAATTATTTTTAAAAAGTCAAAGAAACAGGTGAAATTAACTTTAATCATATTTTTATGCATCCCAATACATTAAAAAACACTATTTCATGTGTCACCACTTCAATAAAGTCAACCAAGTCTTTCCCATGTTTGAGTACTAAGTCATCCAAATGTGGTTTCTATTTTCCAACTTACAGGACATCTGCACTCTTTTTCCTGACATTTTCAGTGCTGGAAAGTCCCAAGTGACTCATGGCCGCTGCACTGGTCATCTCAGCTCTAGAACTGGGTTTGACCCCATGGGAGAAACAGGGGCCTATTTTGCTGCTCCCGTCAATTTCACCTCCCACCTGCTCCTCTCTTGCCAAGGCACAGTCAGCCGACTTGTGTTTTCTCACCTTTCCTAGTGTGAGCTCCACTTGGCTCTCATTCGTCAGCCACTGACACACCATGGCTTCCCAAGCCCTCTGTCACTCCATCCCAGCCACCTCCCCCATGGCCTTCCCACTGTGGAGCCTACTCAGCAGCTCACAACCTGGACCATCCCCTGCAGCTCCTGGCTCTGGGACAGTCGCAGTAATAATGAAAGTGTGAAACTCTACTCCTCATGGCCCATACTTACTGAGCACATAAGACAGCCTATCCCTAACCATATGCATAAGGGTGCATCATCTTATCTAGGCCTTCTGACCATGCGAGGGCTGACCCTCATGAACACTAGCCATGAACACGGACAGGGCCAGCCTGTGTTCAAGGTTGTGGCTGGAGCTTCAGGGTCCCTTAGACAAAAGGCCTGGGCATGTCCTAGAGGGTTGAGCCAGGCTGAGAAAGAGTTCCTCCATTTTACTCACAAGGGGATCCTGGTGTGTTCCCTGAAATATCCCCGCATATTGCTTATGCACCACCACGCCTGACCACCTCCCAACCTTCGGGAACCAATCATTGCACTTGCAGGGAGGAGGCAC
>CAUYRH010088046.1:0-19125 GCA_963574655.1 Perodicticus potto
TGTAGTCCCAGCTACTTGGGAGGCGGAGGCAAGAGACTCGCTTGAGCCCAGGAATTGGAGGTTGCTGTGAGCTGTGATGCCATGTCACTCTACCCAGGGTGACAGCTTGAGGCTCTGCCTCAAAAAAAAAAAAAAAAAAAATTGCTGGGCGTTGTGGCGGGTGCCTGTAGTCCCAGCTAGTCAGGAGGTTGAGGCAAGAGAATCGCCTAAGCCTAGGAGTTGGAGATTGCTGTGAGCTGTGTGACGCCACGGCACTCTACCAAGGGCGATAAAGTGAGACTCTGTCTCTACCAAAAAAAAAAAAAAAAAATGAGAAGGGCAGCGCCTATGATCAGTGAGTAAGGCGCCGGCCACATACACCCAGGCTGGCGGGTTCAAACCCGGCCTGGGCCAGCTATACAATAATGACAGCTGCAGCAAAAAAATAGCTGGGCATTGTGGTTGGTGCCTGTAGTCCCAGCTACTTGGGAGGCTGAGGCAAAGGAATCGCATAAGCCCAAGAGTTTGAGGTGGCTGTGAGCTGTGATGCCACAGCACTCTACTGAGGGTGACATAGTGAAACTCTGTCTCAAAAAAAAAAAGAATGAGAAATTCATTTAAGATACCTGTCTGGTGCTTAATTATATTTCCCTGTTCAGGTGGACATACGTTTGCAAAATGGATTTGCTCCTGGCATGAAGCTGGAGGTGGCTGTGAGAACAGATCCTGAAACCTACTGGGTTGCCACCATAATCACCACCTGTGAGCAGTTGCTCCTTCTTCGCTATGATGGATATGGGGATGACCGGAGAGCAGATTTCTGGTGTGACATTAGAAAGGCTGATCTTTACCCTATTGGGTGGTGTGAACAGAATAAGAAGACCCTTGAAGCCCCAGAAGGTAATAAAATACCTCCTATCAAGACATGATAAGAAAATTAGGATTGTCCACATCCTTGAGGTTTTTAGTTTCCCAAGCACACAGGCTTATCCAACTTTTCTAGGTTAACATTTTGAATGAAAATATTTATCAGGAATAATGCACATTTCTCTTATCTTTTAAAATTATCTTCTGTACTCTCATGAAGTCTCAGGTTTCTATGATGCTCATGTGGAACACAGTAGCTTATCATCCTTTAAGACTGTGAGGTTCTCTGAAGTTTGAGACTCATAGGTCTGGCTGTTTTTTAGTATATCGGCCAGGTTGATGTGCTGTTCATTCTCTTTCTGTTTTTATTGTCCTCTCTCCTCTTACCTCCAAGCAATCTGGGAATAATGAACTCTTAAAATGAACCCACCGAAGCTCCATTCCAGGAAGGAGCCAAACTTGGAGTAGAATCCAAATTAAGCAGGGGAGAGACAATAAAGGCAAAAGAAAGAGGAGGGTGAGATAAGGATGGGGAAAGGTAAGAGAGACTACAGATTTCAGAAAATACAAGACTTTTTATATTTTTCTTTTAGCTTCTTATTTTGATGTCATTTCAGATGTACAGAAAAATTACAAGAGTAACATGGAAAATTCTTGTAAATGTTTTGCTAGGTTTCCCCAAATGTTGACTTTTTGTTACATTTGAATTATCTTCTCATCCCCCCAAATATGTTCTTTTAATGAACCACTTGACAGTTTTAGACATGATGCCCATTTACTCATAAATGCTTTTACGTATTTCAATAAGCAAGACAGTCGTGAGTATCAATATCCAGAAAGTATCTTTGATATACAATATTATTTAATCTACAGATCTTATTCAGTTTGCACCAATTTTTCCAATAACTGTTTTTTAATAGAAGAAAATCCCAGATCATGTGTTATATTAGGTTGTCACATCTTATAAGTTTCCTTTAATCTGGAACAGTTCCTTAGACTTTCTTTTTCTTTTATGATTTTGACATTTTGAAAGATACAGGCCAGTTTCTCCAGCATTCGTTATGTCCTGTCCCAGTAATAGTCATTGTGCCCTATTTTTTTCCTGGTCCAGGATCCAGTCTAGGATCACATTATAACTAGTTATGTCTCTTTAATTTTCTTTGTCTTTCTTTGTCTTTTTTTGGTCTCAACATTTTTGAAGAGTACAAGCTACTTATTCTGGGGAATTTCCCACAATTTGGGTTTGTCTGATGTTTCCTTAGATTCAGGTTGTCCCCTTTTGGTAGAAAAAAATGCAGAAGCGGTGTCCTTCTAGTACATTATATCAGGATATACAACATATATGCTGTTGATTTGTCCTGTCCCTGGTGATATTATCTTCCATTACTTTATTAGATTGGTATGTGCCAGGTTTTCCCATTGTAAAAGTATTCTTTTCCCCTTTTTAATTAATTAGAGTCTTGTGGGAAGATACTTGGAGATTGTGAAAATATCTCATTATTTTCAAGCTTTTACTCACTATTTATAGCATCCATCGATAAGTTTTATTTGAAACAATTATTACTCCAATGGTTAGCAAATAGTAGTTCTTTTTCTTGTTTGTTACAGAGTCACTATTGTGACTGGGTAGAGTGCCCTGGCATCATCATAGCTCATAGCAACCTCAAACTCCTGGGATGAAGTGGTACTCCTGCCTCAGTCTCCCAAGTAGACGTCCACCACAATGCTCAGCTATTTTTGATTTATATAATTTATATAACATGTAATAATATGACAGAATTGATACTATGCCTATTGATAATGTCAATAAATGTTAATAGGCTTTGCTTTCCTTTTCCTTTAGTGGTAAAAGAATAATAAATTCAGATTGGCCTACAAATCAAAGTTCACTTTTGTCCCATGTACAGAGGACAGATCTAAACAGAGAAATTCTGAAAGAATAAAAATAGAAGGCTGGACAAAGATAGACAAATACAAATAGAAAAGAAACCAGCAGTCTCAGTCTTGATACTTGACAGAGTTGGAATTCAAATCAGATGGCATTAAAAGAGACAAAGAAGGGCACTTTAATGATAGCAGCTACAATCAGCAGTAAAAACAAAGAAATACTATCTACATATAACGAAAGAGTGGTTTCTGGGATATATTGTTATATGAAAAAAAGAAAAATGTGTACAGAATTGGGGACGAGGATAGTGTATGAATGTGTGTGTGTGTGTGTGTGTGTGTGTGTGAACTTATTTTTTTCAAAATAAAAGAATAAATCATTTAGAAAAATTACCTATAGGGAAAGAAGGGAACAAAATAAAGGGGATATAGATAGAAGCTAGTTTTTTGGTAGCCTCAACTTTTGAACCTTGTAAATTTTTAATATAACTATAAAATTTTCTTTAACTTGAAATGTTTTCAAGCAATTCCTAAAAAGTAAAAGCAGAATCAAAGAAATCTAAACTATGTATGGAGCTTGTGGGATGACCACACAGACAACTATCTCAGTGACTAAAATATAATAATTTGAATGTATACTAGGGATATACCACAACAACAAAAAAATTCAAGAAAAAAATACTGACTGGCTGCAGTGGCTCATGCATGCAGAAGTTTGAGAAACCAAGGTGGGAAGATTGCATAAGGCCGGGTGCTCAAGACCAGCCTGGGCAACATAGAGATAACTCCATCTTTAAAAAAAAAAAAAATTACCTGGGCATGATGGTACGCTTCTATAGTGTCATTTATTGGGAGGCTGAGGCAGGAGGATCACTTGAGACCAAGAGTTGGAGGTTATAGTGAGCTATAACTGGGTCACCATACACCTCCCTGGGCGACAGAGCAAGACCACGTCTCTAAAAGAATAATAAAACATTCTTGAGCTGTTTTCAGTAATCATATTATTGATGATTGGGCTGATCTGGTTACTTTGAAATAGTTATTTGTGTATTATGGGTAAAGCAAATTGGGAATTAGGTTTTTCAGCATGATAGAAAGGAAATAGAACTTAGAAACATGAGGTAAGTAAAAAGCACTACCTTTTTGAATTTATATTGAAAGTTTGCTAATGTAATTATCTTCAGAAGAAGAAGGAGAGAGATCAGGAGGGAGAAAGGAGGGGGAAGGAGAAGCAAAGAGGAAGAAGGAAGAAGAAAAAAGAAAGAAGAAGAAAGAGGGAAGAAGGAAGAAGATCAAGAAGAAGAAATTTGTTAGTTCTAGATGCTGAAAAGGCTTAGAAATGCTAAGCCAGTAGCAATGAGCACTTCCAGCACCCCAGTTATGATCTCTAAATACCATTTTTCACTGAAACAAATTGGGACTCCTTGGAGAAGTAGCTGATTCCTGGACTTGGGCAGGAGATGTAAGATACCAATGACTACTTGCTTACTAGTACATGACAAAAAGGCCAGGAGCCAATCTGAATAGACTCTGTCTGGTTAAAGATGGGATGTCTCTTGATAAATGTGCTGTAAAAAAAGAGAGAGATGTAGAAGAGGGGAGGAAGTAGAAGGAATCTACAAATTTAAAAAAAGTTAGGTGATATTATAGATCATTTACAATGTGTGGATCTTATTTGGAATCTGATTTGATCAAATAATTTGAAAAACCAGTTGTAAGACAATTAGGGAAATTTGAACATGGACTATATACTTGATATTAAGGAATTATTGTTAATTTCTCTAAGTTGTGATGGTGTTTATGGCTATGTAAAAAGTTACTTTTTAAAAAATATATACTGAAATAGGCCAGGTGCAGTGGCTCACACCCATAATCCTAGCACTCTGGGAGGTTCAGGTGGGCAGATCGCCTGAATTCAGGAGTATCAGACCAGTCTAAGCTAGAGTGACACCCCATCTCTAAAAACAACTGGTCGTTGGTGGGGGGGGGGGGGCACCTGTAGTCCCAGCTAGTCCAGAGGCTGAGGCAAGAGAATCACGTGAGCCCAAAAGTTTGAGGTTGCTGTGAGCTATGATGCCACAGTACTCTACCAAGGTGACAAAGTGAGACTCTGTCTCAAAAAAGATTGAGATATATATGGATGAAATTATATGATATCTGGGATTGATTTCTTCTCCTTTTTTTTTTGAGACAGGGTCTCACTCTTTTGTCCAGGCGAGAGTGTCATGGTGTCAGGCTAGTTCATGGCAACCTCAAACTCCTGGGCTCAAGCAGTCTTCCTACCTCAGCCTCCTGAGGAGGCAGGACTACAGGCACCAGCCACAATGCCTCCTGGCTAATCTTTTCCCTTTTTAATAGAGATGGGGTCCCAAACTCCTGAGCTCAAGTGATCTACCTGCCTTGGCCTCCCAGAGTGCTAGGATTATAGGCGTGAGCCACTTCGCCAGCTCTGGGATTGGCTTCTAAATGATCCTCTATTGGGCAGGGGTGTAGTGTGTAAGGGCATAGGCAAGGTTTGTTTTACAAAATTATTTGTAAATGTCCAGGTAGTAAATATGTTAGGCTTTACTGGGCATATGGTTTCTGTCACAGCTGCTCAACTCTACCTTTGTAATGTAAAAGCAGCCACAGACAATATATAAACAAATGGGTATGGTCGTATTCCAGTTAACTTTGAAATCTAGTTACAAACATAGATAGCAGATTGGAGTTAGTCCACAGGTTGTTGTTTGCTAACTCCTGTCCTAGATGACGGTTTTTGATGCTGAAGTACATGAGCATTCATTATGACATTTTCTCTATTTTATGTATATTTGATATTTTTCATAATAAAAAATAACATGGGCACTTTTTGTATAAAATGATAGTAAAAAGGTGGGAAATTAACAACCAACTTTAAGGTTCCTAGGAAGATTAGGAATCTTTTCTTTGTTTTGTATGCACCTCTTACTAACCTTAACCAGAATGTAGCTCTATCTGGAGAAGGATTTTTGTTTTTTGTTTTGTTTTTTCAAGTTCTCAAGAAGTGATATGTTAGATTATTACATCTCAAAATGTAATAATCCACTAGTTCCTCAGTGTTCTATGGCTAACATGAGTAATCAGTCATTTATTTCCTCATCTAGGTATCAGGGATAAAGTGTCTAACTGGGATGAGTTTCTACAGCAGACTCTGATGGGAGCGTGTAGTCCTCCTGTTCCACTGCTAGAGGGCGTGAGTATTACTGCATGCCAAATCAGTGTGGAAAACCCATCTAATCTTCCTAGGAATCTTAAAGTAGGATGTTAATTTGCCACCCTGAAGCAAATAAACATTATTACTACAGACATAGGCATAGGTTATTCAACTTACCCTCAAAGATTGCAAATTAGTGGCATGGTTGGGGCTTAAAAAATTCTGAATTAGTTGCTAACATATAAAAATCTAGTTTTGCAGATTCTTTTACACAGTTGGAAAATGAGGCCTGTTGAGGCTTTTACTCTAGAACTACGCAGGGGTTGATTCAGGGTGGGCATTTGTAACTCCCACACCAAGTGACTTGAGATCCCCTTTTCTTTTGTTTGGAAGACACTAGACCCATTGTACTCCTACCTCCTGCCTTCTCCTAGTATCCTTTTTAAGTTAGTATGGCTTTTGAGGTTGTTAGTAAAGATAGATTTCTTGATTTTGTGAGATGAATTTATTGGTTATGACTGGTTATTGGTTTATAAGTTATATCCTCTCACTTTCTGTCATACTGGTAAAATTCTTTGTGGCATATATGAAATGAAGTTTATCCTTGCCAACACTTGCTGTCTTTTTATGAAAGCTATCCTAGTAAGTATAAAGTGGTATCTCTTTTTTTTTTCATTTCCCTAATGGCTAATATATTGACCATGTTTTTGTGTGTTTTTGTTTATAGGCTATTGTGTGCCTCTTTTGGAGAAATGTCTTTGCCTATTTTAAATTGTGTTATTTGCCTTTTTATTATTGAGTTATCTTTATATATTCTATATACAAGTATAGATCAGATGTGATTTACAAATATTTTTCCCCATTCTGTGGATTGTTTTTTTATCTTTTGCAGCATAGAAGTTTTTTATTTTGATGTACTCCAATTTATGTATTTTTTATTTTGTTGCTTGTACTTTTGGTATTATATCTGAGAAGGTTTTGCTTAATCCAATGTCAAGAAGTATTACTTCTATATTTTCTTTGAAGAAGTTTATTGGTTTAGCTCTTTTTCTTTTTTTTTGAGACAGAGTCTCAAGTTGTCACCCTAGGTAGAGTGCCGTGGTGTCTTAGCTCATAGAAACCTCGAACTCGGGGTCAAGCGATCCTCTTGCCTCAGTTTTCCTATTTTTAGTAGAGACAGGCTCTCACCTTTGCTCAAGCTGGTCTTAAACTCGTGAGCTCAAGCAATCCACCTGCCTCGGCCTGCCAGAGTGCTAGGATTACGGCGTGAGCCACTGTGCTGGCCTGTTGGTTTAGCTCTTAACATTTATTTCTATGATCTGTTCACATTTCCTTTTAAATACTGATTGGCAAATACTGTTATTTCAAACTATTTTTTTTTCATATTATGATTTATTTCATTATGCTTAAATAGATCATGGTACATAGTAAACACTCAGTACAATTTGAATGAGTTGATGAATGGCACGATAAACCAATGAATTGATAAATTATCCTGTTCTCCACTGACCATGATTCTGCCAATCTAACTTTTTTTTTTTGAGATAGAGCCTCAAGCTGTCACCCTGGATAGAGTGCTGTGGCATCACAGCTCACAGCAACCTCCAATTCCTGGGCTCAAGCGAGTCTCCTGCCTCTGCCTCCCAAGTAGCCAGGAGTACAGGCGCCCGCCACAACGCCCGGCTATTTTTTGGTTGCAGCCGTCATTGTTGTTTGGTGGGCCCGGGCTGGATTCGAACCCGCCAGCTCAGTTGTCTGTTGCTGGCACCTTAGCCCGTTGAGCCACAGGCGCCAAGCCTGCCGATCTAACTTTTACCTGTGAATGTATTCCTCCTTTTGTTCCTATGTTCTTTTGTATGTCTGTATAGGTCAGTGTCACAGAGTAGTTTTTACTACCAACAAAATGTAAGGTTGAGTAGTAAGAATGATTATGCTTTGGAATGAGTGTTTCTTTTCTATCCTTTAATGTAATTTTTAATGCACAGGGGGTGCCAAAAAGTGTATACACATTTTAAGAGATGTTATCTATGCATTACTCTTCAAAGTTGAATTGAATTGTGGTAGCAATGTGTAGTATAACATTGGCTCAAAAGATGGCCTTCATCAAATGAGTGCTAGCATTACCATGCAACAGGCAGGACAGTCAGAGAAAATGGCAGAAGCATGAGTTGTCACTGGAGGAGCACAAGACCATTATTGAAGTGGTATTTGAAATTCAAGAACATTGTGGAAGTACAATAACAATGGAGGCATGAGCGTGCAGTAGGACCTCCAATACACCTAACAATTATGCGCATTCATGATGAGTTTGAGACGCATGATACTGTATGTGATGTGCACAAGGGAAGATCTGGGAGGCCTCCCACAGCAACAAGTTTACACACACCCTTTCCACAGGAGGTCTACCGAACAATGTGCATGTGAGACAGGAGTTGGCAGAACAAACATATGATGGATTCTTTAAACATAAAAATGGAGAGTTTTCATCCAATGATTATTACATCCACCCATGAAGACAACCCTGATTGAGGGTGCACTTCTGCTGAGATATGAGAGCTTACCTCGATGAGAATTTGCCACGACAATGGATAGGACAAAGAGGTGCAGCCAAGTTTCCCCCTCATTCTGCTGACTTAACACCCCTTGACTTCCACTCTTGGGGGACCTTACAGGATATGGTATACTGTAGAAACCAGCTGCACTGTCAGTACATAGGGAAGAAATTGAAATGGCATGCATAGCGATACAAGTGACAAGTGCTCAAGGAGTAGTTTGCTATAATCAGAAGTGTCTGGATGTTGATGATAACCACTCTAAGCCTCTCTTGTAATTGCAGATGTCAAACATGACTTGTATTCATCTTTTGTTACTGGAATATATTGAGTATTATAATTTTAATACATTTTCTTAAAATGTGTACACTTCTTTTGGGCACCCTCTGTCTATCTAGTAAGAGTTAAAACATTTCTATAAGTCATCAAAAGCTGTTACTGTGTTCATGTATAAGTATGGTGGCTCAATGCCTGTAATCCTAGTAGTCAGGGGGGCTGAGGCTAGAGGCTTGCTTGAGGTCAGGAGTTTGAGACTGGCCTGAACAAGAGCAAGACCCCTGTGTCTAGAAAAAAGAGAAAAATTAAGCAGGCATGGTGATACATGCCTGTAGTCCTAGCCATTTAGGAGGCTGAAGCAGGAGGATTTCTTGAGTTTAAGGTTGCAGTGAGCTATGATGATGCCATTGCACTCTATAGGCCAAGGCAATAGAGTGAGACCCTGTTTCCAAAAGAAAAAGAACAACAGCAATGTTACGAAATAAATAAAAAAAAAAAATCAGAAATAACTGAAATGCTGTCAGTGGGTAGGTGGATAAATTATTGCCCATTTGTAATACAGAATATCATAAAACACTGTAAGAGATGAGGAAGATTTGAATGTGCTATAATAGAAAGATACCTGTGATTGTACTAAGTGGAGAACAAATTGAGAAGCAACAAGTCGTGCTCCCATTTTTCAAAAAATGAGAGAGCGACAGATGGACAGACTGGTTGAGGTGTATATTGACTTCTGTGTTGAAAAAGAGTGTATCCCAAAGTGTTTATCATGGTTCTTTCCCAGAATTGGGCTTATGGGAGACTTTGACTTTTGTCCATGTTTGATTTTTATCTTTAATGATAAATAGAGACAAAGTAATGATTATTTTTTTTTAATTTTTGCTAAATGAAACTAAACATTCCTAGAGAAAGAGATCTATTAGAATAATTTTGTTGGATTAATGATAGATTTTCTTTAAGATAATATTTTCATATTACCTGGAAATAATACTATGAAAGATTTATATGATAGTAGACAATTCAGTGTCACTGGCTTTTGAGTGGGTAAAAAGTATGAAGATTAGTTTGAGATCATTTAGAACTTTAACTTTTTAAAAATACTATATTTACTTCTCTTATTTAATCATTTCACTTTTTAAACTTACAGCTCCGTAATGGGAGGAATCCTTTAGATCTTGTTGCTCCAGGATCCAGGCTAGAATGTCAAGATTTCCAGGACTCTTTAACTACTTGGATTGTTACTGTAGTAGAAAACATTGGTGGAAGGCTGAAGCTGCGTTATGAAGGACTTGAAAGTTCTGACAATTTTGACCATTGGTTGTATTACTTGGATCCATTTCTTCATCATGTTGGTTGGGCTGCTCAGCAGGGATACGAGCTTCAGCCCCCATTAGGTGAAGAGTAATAGAACATTTTTCTTGTAACTATTACATTATTGTTACGTTGTTAATAATATGTATGAGACCAAAAAATATATTATTCAGTATATTACAAAAACCTTTGCTAGTTCACATAATAGGGATATTACAAAAAAGTTTATGTGGAGTTGTTAATCAAATGCCTATTTTTCTTTTGATTTTATTGCTTTTATAATTTTCCACACATATTGATATATTTCTTAGACTTCTGCCCCAACCCATATTGATGTTGAACCAAAATAAAATAAAATAATTCTCTAGGTAGCATTTAGGTAGGTATATAGAAAATTGAGTTCATAACAAATTGTTGATTAAAATAAATTCTAATAATATTAAAACTTGAGTTATTGTTTAAATTAATTTGCATTTATCATTGTGTATCCCAATTTTGGTTTTATATTATGTTATAGATTACAGCAATCCTAATGATTTTATTGTAGGAATTTTCACAAAACTTAACTGTCCAGGCTCCACAGAGTGGAGTACTGAGGTTAAGGTACAAGTTCTTTGAGTGAAGTTGGCTATGAGTGGCCTAGTCCAGTGGAAAGTGACTATTTTGTTTATGTGAATGCTTTCAGAATGGTTAAAAAGTACATAGGTTTTCTGATCATCTAAAGCATGTTGTTTCATTTTATTAAAGCCATCAGACATCTGAAAAATGAAGCTGAGTGGCAAGAGATTTTGGTCAAAGTGAAAGAGGAGGAGGAAGAGCCATTACCATCTTACTTATTTAAGGTAAAAACAAAAACATGTGCTGGATAGGTACTGCTCTCCTTACAGCAGAGTAAAGCAATTTGGGAAGGTGAAAAGCATAAAATAACCCCTATCCCCACCCTCAAGCCCCCATGGTTAGTAGGAGTGCTGTGACTTCTGAAGGAGGAGAAGATGTTAAGGCTGGAGTTATGATCATCTTTGTTTTCTTCTAACAGATGTCTTGATTTTCTCCCCAGGTTCTCTTACAGTAGTTTGAATCTTTTCTACTCTTAGCTACATAGGCCTACCTTATATTAATAAAATAAATTTGGTTTTGCTCCACATAATCCCACAGTATGTTCCTATAGAGAATAGGAGCACTTTCTGTGTTTTTGTTTTTTCCAAAAAAAGTTTTTCCAGGAGAGAAAATGATAGGATATACCAGAAGCTCAATTAGAGTTGTATTCAATTACATGTGAGTATACAATTAATATAAAAGTACTATAGTTTTATCCCTTTTGGTGTTTGCATTACAGGACAAACAAGTTATTGGCATTCATACTTTTGCTGTAAATATGAAATTGGAAGCAGTGGACCCCTGGTCTCCTTTTGGAATCTCTCCTGCTAGCATTGTTAAGGTAAAATGGAGCTAAGTCCATTGATAAGAATCCCTGTCAGTCTGACTGGTTTAGGAAATTGGCATTGTTTTGATCTTCAGTCTCTACTTATCTAACCCATTTTTCCTCCTAAGCTTGTGAGGCTAGAATTACTTCTGTATTTGTATTGCCCTGTTCTCTGTGGCCCCTTCCTTCTTCACAGCTTGGTAGTCCTAACCAAAGCAGACAAGGGCCTGGCCACTAGAGTAGTGGGTACATGGAGGCCTAGCTGTATATAGGTGGAAGAGATTTAAATGCTTAGTAGACTGCAGTATCTGTGAAGTTGGAGGCAGATAGTGTCATCACTGTCTAGCTAGGTACAGGGCTTACTGGGATGAGCAGGAGGATCAGGATCTGATGGTAGGATATTCCAGATTCAGATTTTATCTTTTGGAAGAGTGACAAAAGTAAGGTTCAAAGCATGGTGGCTCACAGTTGTAATCCTAGCACTCTGGGAGGCCAAGATGGGAAGATCACTCCAGGTCAGGAGTTTGATATCAGCCTGAGCTAGAGCAAGATCCCGTCTCTTCCCCAAATAGAAAAATTAGCTGGGCAAAGTGGGGTGCACTTGTAGTCTCAGCTACTTGGGAGGCTGAGGCAGGAGAATCACTTGAGCCCAGGAGTTTGAGGTGTCACTGAGCTACGATGACACCACTACACTCTACCTAGGGCAATAGGGTGAGACTTTGTCTCAGAAAAAAAAATAAGTAAGGCTGTTGGTAGGTAACTGCAAGAATTAAGCAGGTTATCAAGGCACATTTACTCAGGTACTCCAACTGAGGCATTAGGGAGAAGATTTTGGTTTAGGGGCTAGAGCAGAAGCTCATTTACTAAAAGGAGAACCCAAGGTTAAATGTGACAGTAGGAATAGTCACTTGGGTGCTGAATAATCTGACTTGTTAAGATTTAAATTTTTCCCATCTTAGAAGAAGATTCTTGGAGAAAGGGATTCTGAACCTGCAAGTAGAGTCAGAAGGCCCTATCTGGACTCTGAAGGGATGTGGGATGGTAAGAAGCCAGAGATGGTTCAAAAAATTCTGCCTTTAGGACGGCGCCTGTGGCATAGCGAGTAGGGAGGGTACCGGCCCCATATACCGAGGGTGGCGGGTTCAAACCCGGCCCCCGGCCAAACTGCATCGAAAAATAGCCGGGTGTTGTGGTGGGCGCCTGTAGTCCCAGCTACTCGGGAGGCTGAGGCAAGAGGATCGCCTAAGCCCAAAAGCTGGAGGTTGCTGTGAGCTGTGACTCCACAGCACTCTACTGAGGGCAATAAAGTGAGACTCTGTCTCTACAAAAAAAAAAAAAAAAAAAAACCAAAAACCCTACCCTTGAAAAAAAAAAATTCTGTCTTTGGTATTTGAAACTAGGCAAGCTAAGATCTGAAAACCTAATACATACTAGTGTAATTGAGTCCTCACTAAACTTAAACTAAATTTTGTTTGGGATCAATTACTTGGGTTTGAATCTAGCTTCTTTTTCTTTCTGGCTTTGTAGCCGGGGCAATTTATTAAATTCTCTTTAAACTCATTTTCCTTATCTGCAAAATGGAGTTGATAATGGTACTTACCTCATTAGATTGTTAGGAAGATTAAAACTAAATTGATACATGAAAAGCACTTAATTAAAATAGTAATTATATGTTTATTATATGCAGAGCTATCATTTATTGAGTGTTTGATGTTAATACTCTGGGTCTATGAACTTTTGTAACGTGTTTGACTATGCCAAGGAAAAAGCATATGTACTGTGTGCACGTATATATGTACACACAGTACTCATTATGCATATTTGAGGTAGAACAATTAAGTTTGTGAACTGATCCTAGAAAAAGTGTTACATACCTCATTGCTGAATATCACTATGGTTATCTTCCATGTGCTCCAAGTGCCTTCAAAGTAATTTTGGAACTCTTTTTCTGGAATGGCCATTAAAACTCTTATAGTCTTACCCTTCACATCCTGAATTTCATCATAATGTCTTCCTTTCAATATTTCCTTTATCTTTGAGTAAAGAAAAAATTCATTGGGGACCAGATCAGGATGAGTTCCAATACAGTTATTTATTTACTGACTAAAAGCTCCCTCACAGACAGTGCCCTATGAGTTAGTATATCGTGGTGATGCAAGAGCCATGAGTTGTTGGCCAAGATTTTCAGATTTTCCTGAAAATTTTAAGATTTTCCTGTTTATCTGTAGATGATTACTTGGTCTGGTATATTTCTTATAGTCAGCTGATGATTTTGATGCACAGTTCAATGAATTTTTGCAATGTTTTCATCAGTTGTGCTCATTACTGGCTGCCCTGACCTGTCTTCATCAGTGACAGTTTCTCTCCCCTCAGAAAGATATTTAATCCATTTGTACACTGCCATTTTCTTCACAGCATTATCTGTATAAACTTGGACTACCATGTCCCTGATTTAACTTCCACTCTTGCCAAGTTTAACAAGAAATTTATGGTTTGCTCGTAGCTCTTATTGAAGGTCATGTTGGCACACAGAAACACACAACAACAATAACAAACACCACTCAGCAAGATAAACCACCAAGCGTCAACAGTTACACAACTGTGGGACACTGATATAACAAGGTTATGAAGCCTTACCAAGTTATTTTTACAGTGCTGCCAGCGTAAGCACTTGGTGGCAACTTTACAGACTTAGCTGTCAGACTTTCATACATAATAAGGAACCATTTGTCTGTTTAATCTGTTACTTGCATGCGCAGGTATTTGATGAGAAGTACTTTCTGGTGGAAATGGATGATTTGAGGCCTGAGAACCACACGCGGCGATCCTTTGTATGTCATGCTGACAGTCCTGGCATCTTCCCTGTGCAGTGGAGTCTGAAGAATGGCCTACACATCAGCCCCCCTCCAGGTATGCACTGACTCTCTACTGAGTTGTTACTGGAGAGCTTTTCCCTGAAATAAGATGGGGCATATGGCATTGCCTAGTCCAGGGGTGTCCAACCTGTGGCCTGTCAGTCACATACAGATTATTTGAGGACCGTAATATTTTGCTTATCTGTGGCATCAAATATCATGAAAATTATGCACAGACCTTTTTATGCTCATTAGCTTTCATTAGTGTTTGTGTTTTAATGTGTGGCCTAGGACAACTCTTCTTTTTCCAATGTGCGGCAGGGAAAAGATGTTAGACCCCCCCTGGCCCTCGTCCCTCTCCTCATGCCCTAGTCTGTCCTAACATTTTGGGGGCCTTAAACAAGTATAAATGAATTCCATGCATCTGTGTATTTGAAAGTTATAAAATCAAGCTAAAAACCTGTTGAAGGAGTATGTTTCATCCTTATACTTTGATTCACATATCTTCATAAACACCTGGAAGGCTAGGTTCCAAACTGGGTTCTGTGCTGGCTCCTTAGTCCATCCCATCTTATGTCTGTGAGGAGGTCACAGAGAAGTAGGTAGGATGCACGATGAGCATTGGGTTCTGGCTGTGAGAAGAGGCCACAGAGCCACAGCTAGAAGGGAGATTATTGATAATTTTAGGTGTCTGGGCCTTAACATGGAAGAGGACTCTTCAGAGGGAAGTTTATGGTCAAGAGGACTCAGAGAGCCTGTAAGTAGGAAAATAACAGCTCATTTTCCTGGTATTTGCAACATATAGGTCTTTAATCCTTTAATTGGGACGCATAATTATGACATAATTGAGCTTAACTGAAACTTTTAATATTTTTAAACTTAAGAGTATCTAGAAACATCAGATGTTTATGATTTTCTATAATAGTAAATCATCATTCAATTGGCAGTTTATACATACTTTATTAGTAGGCTTTTGGCAAAGCATGCTTTCACTGTCTACATAGTGACTGTTGGAATACTGGGCTTCTGGAAGTAATCTTTGGTATTAACAAGGATTATAAACTCAGAACCTTTTGTCTTCCATTTAGTCTTTATTCATTCAGCAAACATTTTTGAAACATTTGCTGTGATCTAGGCATTGAGCTTGTTACTGGAGAGACAAAAGTGAATACTACCCAATTCCTTTAAGAGGCAGATAGCAGAAAATACTAACAGAACTTCCCAGGTTCTCCTTTGTCGGTGAACACACCGTAGGAAATGATTCCTTCAAGAACCTTGGCAGACTTAGTGGGGAGTTAGGTTCAACATTTTTTCTGAAATGGATTCATAGTTTGGGTTCTAAAAGTATTGACTCTGTTGTAGAACATGAATCTGAAAATAGTGCTGAGAGCATTTTATCAGTAGTAGCTAAGGTATATTTAAGGACATAGCTTTATCACTGATCAGTTAGTAACATTTGCCATCATTTTTTCTCACAGCCCAAGTCCTACTAGAATTGATAATAAGACCAGATTTATATGTATACAGATCAAATTCAATTATAACGGTCTTAAATTCTCTTGGCAAATTGCCAATAAATATTGTTCAAAATAAATGCCTTCTTTGAAATTTGAAAGTTTTAATTTACCCCCAAATCTCATTGTGTTGTTAACTATTTATGGTTTGGCCAGAGTTGATGTCTCTTACAAAGCTAACAATGCTTTGGATTTATAGAGTGCTTTCTACCATCTCTAAAATGATCAAAGGCATCAGATTAGTAGCACTGGAAGTTATGGGCAGACCCCTGGCAAAGTGGTAAAGCCAAGCAAGTAGGTATAGTGTAAATCATTGTTCTTTTATCCCTACCTAGGCTACCCGAGCCAGGACTTTGACTGGGCTGACTACCTCAAACAGTGTGGTGCTGAAGCTGCTCCGCAGAGGTGCTTTCCTTCGGTGAGAACTCCTCACAGCCCTCATGGCCACTGCTTCAGGGCTGCTACCACTGTTGTGCTTCTCTTGCTTGTTATGCTTGTTACTCTGAGGGGAATCATTTCACTCAACCCAGATAAACACGTTGGTGATCATAATAAAATGGTCAAAAGAAAAATACATTTACTATAGAAGTTAATCAGTTAGTTTACTAATTAAGTTAGTTTTACAGGTTTATGAGTTTAATTTTTCTTAGGAGTTGAAATCTTGTGAATTTGAAATTTTATTTCATAATTATGTTTGATGTTCTGATAATATGAAAAAACATTGGCATATTAAGCGCAGAAAAAGTATTAAGCTTATTTAAAGATATAAAGGTCCACATAAAATACGCATATGGTTTAAAAGGTCAAATAGGCTCGGCGTCTGTGGCTCAACGGGCTAAGGCACCAGCCACGTACACCTGAGCTGGCAGGTTCGAATCCAGCCCGGGCCCGCCAAACAACAATGACGGCTACAAACCAAAAAAAAAATGGCTGGGCGTTGTGGCGGGTGCCTGTAGTCCCAGCTACTTGGGAGGTGGAGGCAGGAGACTCGCTTGAGACCAGAAATTGGAGGTTGCTGTGAGCTGTGATGCTACAGCACTCTATCCAGGGTAACAGCTTGAGGCTGTGTCTCAAAAAAAAATAAAATAAAATAAAAAAATATAAAAGGCCAAATAGCAGAAGGTAAAACACTATCCCTGCCCTATTCCTTTCCGTAGTCTCCTTTCCTGGAAGTAACCACCTCCTGTTCTTCTGACTAATTGTGGCATTTGTCTTTCTGCATTTTCAAAATAATAAGCTGCTATGTTTTGAATCATTAATTTTAAAAATGTTTCTTGGTTCTATAGTATGGTAATGAGCATTTAGGTATTTTATATTACCTTTCCCTATGTCTTACCCACTTCTTCCTTTAGAGTTAAAATTTTCTGTTAAATCTCAATTGAGATTTTACATTATTATATACATTCAAAAACTGTTCACAGTTGTTCTGCAGTATTTTATGATTATTTCCTTTTTTATTTGTCTTCAAGTTAATCATTGCCATGTTTTTATTTGCTTAATTTTCTTTTTCTTGGTAGCTCTTCCCACATCTCCTAGTAACGTTTCATTACTGTTTCCACAAAGGCAGTCACACCATCAAATCAGCCATTCCTAACATTTTTTAATAGGCATCCTTCTTAGCAACCTCTACTCTCTCTCCCTGGATGGGTTGCTCTCTAGGCTTGCCATATAATTTTTTTTTTTTTTTTTTTTTGCAATTTTTGGCTGGGGCTGGGTTTGAACCTGCCACCTCTGGCATATGGGGCCGGTGCCCTACTCCTTTGAGCCACAGGCACCACCCAAACTTGCCGTATAGATTTTAATCATGGAACTTCCCTTCAGTGTTACCAGGGAATTGCCCTCTCCCTTTTCTTATGATTTGGGATCCCCTGTTTTATACGTCTTGTGGTACTTCTTTCTTGTAAAGGGGTGCAGGGGAGATAAATTTTTGTAGATACTGTGTGTTTGAAAATGCCTTCACTCTAGTAACTCAATTCGTAGTTTTGCTCAGTATAGAATTTTAGTTTGGAAGTTATTTTACTTCAAAATTTTGAGAACATTGCTCAGTTCTCCAACTTTTAGTGTTGCTGTCAAGAAGTTAGTTGAAAGCTATTCTTATTCTTGATCTCTTATAGATGGACCTGCCTTTTATTCCTCATTGGAAGGTTATAGAATCACATTGTCACCAATTTTTATAGTGATGAGCCTTGATGTGGGCCTCTTTTCATCCATTGTGCTCGGTTCTCAGTGAGCACTTTCTCTCTGGATCCTCATGCCTGTCTGTGCTGGGATATTTTCTTGAATCACTTCTTTGATTTCTTTCCTTCCATTTTCTCAATTCTCTTTCTGGAATTGCTTTTATTTTGATGTTGGCCCTCTGAATCAAACCTCTACTTTTCCTACCTTTTGTTTCCTGTCTTCTCTTTCTTAGTCTTTTCATTTTGTTTTCTGGAAGATTTCCTAAACTTTATCTTTTTAGTTTTTGATACCATGTTTTTTTATTTGGGGGGAATTATATCTCTTCTTTGAATAGTTCTTTATTTTTAAAAGCATATTTTCTTGCTCTAAGTATGCATTGGTTTTTCTCATCTCTCAGAAGGATGTTAATTAATACCCCCATTCCATCCTATCCCTACCTTTTGAGAAGTTTTCTTTTTACAGAACCTCTGCTTTCTCCAAGTTGCTTGTTTTGTCTGTTTCAGTCTCTTAACTTTCATCCCCTTAGTTATCTGGTAATTCTTGGTTGCCTATTTTTAAGACAAGAAGACTTGTGCTCGCTTCGGCAGCACATATACCAAAACTGGAACCATACAGAAAAGATTAGTGTGGTCCCTGCGCACAGATGACACGCAAATTCGTGAAGCATTTCATATTTTTTTTACCCCTTTTATGTTTACATGGATGGAACTGGAAAATATTCTTCTTAGTAAAGTCTCTTAGGAATGGAAAAAAAATATCCAATGTACTCAGTACTACTATAAAACCAATTTATAATCACTCACACTTTCATATGAGACATGAATCACAACTATAGCCCAGGATGAAGGAGGGAAGGAGAGGTGGTTCAATAGAGGGAGGGTTAATGGTGGGACCACACCTATGGAGCATATTGCAAGGGTACAAGTCAAGTCTATCAAGTATTGAACACAAATGTTTTAACACTGTAATTAAGTAAATGAGGTGAAAGCTATGTTAATTAGTAGGATGTAAGCACTCCAATTTGTACAAATAATCAACACATTGAATCCCACAAAGGCATAAATGTATTCATGATCTATGTATATATGACTTACTAAAAAAATAAGAA
>CAUYRH010088053.1:0-29415 GCA_963574655.1 Perodicticus potto
CCTCGGGGTATATATAGGTGTGTGGGTTCCTTGGCCAGGAAACAAATGAATACAGTCCCTTCCACCAGGGGACTGTTGTTCTTATCGCATTATTTTCTGGTGGCCACAAAGTGCGAGTCCCTCAGGGTCTTCCAGATGGCCTTGACCTTCTACCTGTCTTGGGCTGAACCCAGGCCCAGGGAGCTGAGCAGATGGCCCAAGGACTTGCCTGCTGTGTGGGCCCTACAGACCCTCAGCCTACCACACCCTGCCCGCCTCTACTGTCATGACGAATCCATTAGGAGCAGTGCCATAAGGCTCGGCGCCCATGGCTCAGTGGTTATGGCACCAGCCAAATGCACCAGGGTTGGCGGGTTCGAACCCGGCCGGGCCTGCTAAACAACAAAGACAACAAAAAAACAGACGGGCGTTGTGGTGGGTGCCTGTAGTCCCAGTTACTTAGGAGGCTGAGGCAAGAGAATCACTTAAGCCCAAGAGTTTGAGGTTGCTATGAGCTGTGATGCCACAGCACTCTACCCAGGGTGACATAATGAGACTCTGTCTCAAAAAAAAAAAAAAAGCAGCAGCAGCACTGCAGGGAGGATGTGTGCTTGGCAGCTGGGCACTCGCACACAGGTTCTGTCACAGAAATCCCTCCTCTAAATGGGATCATGCTGAGTCCTGTCCTGTAATTTGCTTTTTTCACTTCCTGGCTAGATTGTCACAGGCATCTAGTGGGTAGAGGCCAGAGATGCAGCTAAGTGTCCCACAGCTCCACAGTGAACAGCTATCAGCCCCCAGTGACAGAGCCAAAGTGAACAGCAGGACACACTTGCTCTATTCCTTCACTAGCTGTTTGGTGGCACCAAGTGCTGGGCCCTAACCTGCTAAACCCAGAAAAAGCCCTCTTAAACATCTTACCCATCTGCCCGCCTGCTCAGGGCCCTTTGTCCCCAGGCCCCTGTTGTGACCCCTCCCATGTGTACCTTGATGAAGGTGTCAATCTCCGTCCTCCTGCGCTTGGCCAGTGTCTCGATCTCCACCTGGCAGGTGGAGCACATGTACAAGTGGTTCACGGCAGGGCCGCCCCCAAACCTGTACCAGGGAGGGAGGGAGAGAAGCACAAGCCCTGAGAGGAGGCAGGGGAACCGGCCTCCACCTGCCCCACCCCAGCACCCTGAAAGCCTGTGGTGCCTGTCTGTCCTCCTCACGGAGCATGGGCACCATATACACAGGACTCAGCAGAACACGTACCCTGGGGGCTGGAGGACAAAGAACTCCTCTGTTGGCTGCTGGGCAGGAGCCAAGTTGGCCAAGAACTGCCCCAGCCACACCCTGAGGACATCACAGGGAGGCTGCAGGTAGTAGGGTAAATGGCCCAAGCCTGGAGGACGCCACAGGATGTGGGGACCCATCTCCCGAGTTCCTGACTCGCCCCTCGGCAGCTAGGCCCAGAGACCTGCTCCTGACTGGCACTGGGGGCAGCAGAGTCCCCTAGGGAGGTGTGGCCAGCCTCCCCTCCAGGCTTGTCTGACCACACCCCAGCAGTGACCAAGGCCTGGGCTGGTCCCTATGGGAGAGCCTTTGGTCTTGGCAGACTTGAATGTGGAAGCCCCCAGACTAGATCAGTTGTCCCCATTCTGCAGCCCAAACCAAAGGCCACCTGAGCCAAGTACAGGGTAGAGAGAAGCCCTGCCGCCTGCCAGCCCCTGCCCTGAGGCCAGGACCCCCAGGACTTCCCCTGCAATAGGCTAACATGCTCACTTTTGCTTGAGCCAGTCTCTTGTCCCTTGTGATTGGAAGGACCCAACTGGGCTCCCACAAACAACGAGGCCATTTCAGTGAGACACAGCTGGAGGAGGGGCTGCCGCTGCCCAAGGCACGATGGCCTTTCTCCTCCCCTGTGCTGCTGGGCTGGACTGAGGCCGGCTCCAGCACTCACCTGTTGTAGAGGTGCTCCCAGACGTTCTGGGGCAGGATGACCACTAGGTCATCAATGTAGTGGTACTTGTTAGGTGGGATGCCTGGGGAAGGAGCACAGGGAGGGGAAAACTGGGGCTCAGATGGCCACTCACCGCCTGCCATGCACTCCCGCCACAGGGAGGGCACCTCACCTCCGTGAGAGCAGAGGAAGGTCTGGTTGGTGATAGGCCCCGGCTCCGCAAAGGTGTTGAACTTGTTGAGCCACTCACGGGACACGTAGAACCGCAGCAGGCTGGGCTCCCGCATGGCAGCCAGGGACACCACCTGCTGCCGCTCACGCACGGCCTCCTCACTGCTCTTCCTGGGGGTAGGGTAGGGAGCTGCTGTGCCCAGGCCACTGCAGTGCTGTGTGCACAGAGCCTCCCCCACCCCAGCGTGGTCTAGCACTGCTCACCACCCTCTTGAATACCCTGGTAACTGACCCTACCCTGCTCAGGGGACCCCACAGAAAGGTCAGCCCCACCACCTCGGCTCCCCACAGCAGCCAGAGGGCTCTTTTTTTTTTTTGACACAGAGCCTGAAGCTGTGGCCCTGGGTAGAGTGCCGTGGCATCACAGCTCACAACAACCTCCAACTCCTGGGCTCAAGCGATTCTCTTGCCTCTGCCTTTCAAGTAGCTGGGACTATAGGCACTCACCACAACGCCCGGCTATTTTTTGGTTGCAGCCATCATTGTTGTTTGGCAGGCCTGGGCTGGATTCGAACCCGCCAACACAGATGTTATGTGGCTGGAGCCTTAGCCACTTGAGCCACAGGCGCCAAGCCCAGAGGGCTCTTTCTTAAAAACCCAAATTCTTGGCTCGGCGCCTGTGGCTCAACGGGCTAAGGCACCAGCCACGTACACCTGAGCTGGCGGGTTCGAATCCAGCCCCGGCCCACCAAACAACAATGATGGCTGCAACTAAAAAATGGCCGGGCGTTGTGGCGGGCACCTGTTGTCCCAGCTGCTTGGGAGGCAGAGGCAGGAGACTCGCTTGAGCCCAGAAGTTGGAGGTTGCTGTGAGCCAAGGCACTCTATCCAGGGTAACAGCTTGAGGCTCCGTCTAAAAAAAACAAACAAAAAAAAAAAAAACCCAAATTCTTGGCCAGGAGCCGTGGCTGAAGCCTGTAATCCTAACACTCTAGGAGGCCAAGGTGGATGGATTGCTTGAGCTCAGGAGTTCAAGACCAGCTTGAGCAAGAATGAGACCCTATCTCTACTAAAAATAGGAAAACGAGCCAGGCATCACGGCAGGTGCCTATAGTTCCAGCTACTTGGGAGGCTGAGGCAAGAAGACTGCTTGGGCCTAAGAGTTTAAGGTTGCTCTGAGCTATGACGCCATGGCACTTTACCCAGGGTGACAGAGTAAGACTCTACCTCAAAAAAAAAAAAAAAAAAAAAACCCCACAAAACAAGAAAAACTCCAAACCCCTCCCCCAGCTCACACCTTCCAGGCCCCTTCCCACCACACCCAGGGGCAGGGGCAGGGTGTCTAGGCCCCCGGGTCCCAGGGACTGGGGTGACTGCTGGCCTTCCACAGACCTGTAGAAGAGCACGTATCCCTCGGCATTCTGCACCACGGTCTCATGGACCTCGGTGACATACTGGTCATCAAACTCGTACCACTGCCCATTGATCACGTTCTGGCAGTAGGCGATGTAATGCCCACCTGTGGCAGCAGAGCAGGCAGGTTACAGGGACCCTGGGAGGTGGGGGGTAGGGGTGGGGACAGGGTGACACTCACTGCCTGCTGTGCCGTGGTGGCAGATGACAGAGAGGAGGTCATAGGTGGTGATCTGGGATGTGCACTCCTTGGCAAGGAAGGGGCGCAGGTCAAGCCCCTCCAGGGGGAAGGAAACGTGGCTGCTGATCTTGAACGAGTATGTGACCTCGTGCCGAAAGCGCTTCAGATGAACACACAGGATCTTTGGAGGGAAAGGAGAGGGGAGCATGCTGGTCAGGCCAGGAACCCTTGCACTTGACCTGGCACAGAAGTCTCGGCCAGCTGACTCCATAGGAACAAAGAACTGCACGTGGGAGCCACACCAGGCTCAGTGAGCCACACTTCTGGACTCTGCTGTCCAGAGGGACTGTCCCCTGCTAACAACAGGGGCACCTGTACCTATCTTACTTGAGGCAGTGCCTCTGCACCCCCGTGAACCCACCTCCCATGAACTCTCACAAAACATGCTGAGTGACGAACAAACGGAGGCCATAAAGGGAGAGGGCACCAAGTCACAAACTGGAAAATGTGCCCCTGCAGCCCTTTCCAAAAGGTCTCTCAGCCAAACCAACAGACTGTCTGGGCCCCCATAGTGCAGAAGCTGCAGAGAGGTGAAGGGGATTAGCCTTCACCGGCCCTGCAGAGAACACCTGGTACGCCATGAGACACTGGCATGGAGGAGCCTCCCACTCACCTCGGGCAGACGTAGGACTCTGCAGTACTTCACTCCATTCCGCAACCTAAGGGACAGCACAAGCAAGGTCAGTGTCCAGCGTGAGGTGCAGAGGCAGGGAGCAGGCCCCCACCCAGGGTACTTCCTGAAGGCCTAGATCGGGCTCTCTGAGGAAGCCCCCATGTTAAAAATGGGAAAAGTCAGGGAGAGTCCCTGGAACACACACTCACTTCTTACACCGCTCACAGCTGTACATGTTGTCACCTGGGGCAGTAAAACAAAGGGTCAAAAGTTAGCAAGGAAGGGACATGGAGATGGAAAAAGGCAAGGAGAATGATTTATGCTTAAGAAATAAAACCCAGCTGGGTGCAGTGGCCCACACCTGTAATCCCAGCACTCTGGGAGGCCCAGCTGGGAGGACTGCCTCAGTTCAGTTCAAGCCCAGCCTAAGCAAGAGCAAGACCCCATCTCTACCAACAATAGAAAAATAAGCTGTGGCCTTCTATGGCCCCAGCTACTCAGGAGGCTGAAGCAGGAGGACTGCTTGAACCCAGGAGCTTGCGTTTGCTGTGAGCTATGATGACACCATCGCACTCTACTTGGGGAGACAGAGCAAGACTGCCTCAAAAATAAATAAATAAAACCCAGGAGGTTTGAGAGAGAAAACCTGAGCTAGACCCTCAAAGATAGAAACCATAAAAAGTAAAAAATGGATATATTTGATCCTACAAACATATCAACACCTATACAGACATCACCAAACAAAATCAAAAGGCAAAATGGGAGGAAAATACAACATTGAGGACAGAAAACATCTTAAGATCTTAAAATGCTTTTTATTTTTTTAACTTGTTCTGGTACCCAGGCTGGAGGGCAGTCGTGTGATCACAGCTCACTGCAGCCTAAACTCCTGGGCTCAAGCAATCCTCCTATCTCAGTTTTCTGAGTAGCTGGGACCGAAGTGCAAGCCCCCACACCTGGCCAATTTTTACTTTTTGTAGTGATGGGGTCTATGCTGCCCTGCTGGTCTCAAACTCCTGGCCTCATGCAATCCTCTTGTCCTGATCTCAGGGACAGGTGTGAGCCATCCCACCTGACCACAATCTTAAGGTATAGTTTCCCTTTACCTCATACAAAAATTAACTCAAAATAGATCAAAAATCTAAATTTAAGGGCTAAAATTCTGAAATTCTTAAGAGAAACTCAAGAAAAAACTTCATGACATTGGATTTGGCGATAATTTCTTGCATACAATACCAAAAGCACAGGCCACGAAAAGCAAAAGTAGATAAACTGGACTGTAACAAAATCAAAAACTTCTGTGACTTGACACAACAGAATGCAGAGCAGTCTACAGAACAGGAGAGAATGCAGCGTGTTTACAGTCATTTCTCTAAAAGAGGTTAACATCTAGAATATATAAAGAACTCCTACACCCCAAACAACAAAATAACCTGATTACAAAATGGGCAAAGAATTTGAAATAGACACTATTCTATAGAAGGTGTACGGAACGGCCAATACACATATGAGTAGGTACTTGGCAGGAACAGTCATTAGAGAAATGTAAATCAAAGCCAGGATGAGATGTCATCTCCCACCCACTGGGACAGCCACTATCTGAAATCACCCAGAAAAAGACAAGTGTTGGTGATAATATGGATAATCTGGAACACTTGTGCTCTGCTGGTGGCAAACAGTATGGTGGGTCCTTAAAAAATTAAAAATATAATCGGCAGGTGACCTGGCAATTCCACTTCTGGGCATATACCCAAAAGGGCTGAAAGAGAAAGTATTTATACACCTATGTTCACAGCAGCATTATTCGAAACAGCTGGACTGTGGATACAACCTAAGTGTCCACAGATGGGTGAACAGATAGAGATATGGTATAGCCACAGAAGAGAATATTATTCAGCCTTAAAGAAAAATTCTGACTCCTGCTACAATGTGGATAAACCTTGAGGACACTAAGCTCAGTAAAAGAAGTCACAAAATGCATTGCATGATCACACTTAGATGAGGTGGCCAGAGTAGCCAAGTTCATAAGACTGCAAGTAGAGGTGGTCCCTGTAAATCAATGGGTAGGGTGCCAGCCATACACACAGGACTGGCGGGTTTGAACCTGGCCCAGGCCAACTAGAACAACAATGACAAGAGCAACCAAAAAAAGAGCCTGGCATTGTAGTGGGCACCTGTAGTCCCAGCTACTTGGGAGGCTGAGGCGAGAGAATCGCTTAAGCCCAAGAGTTGGAGGTTACTGTGAGCTGTGACACCACAGCACACTACCAAGGACGACAGTGTAAGACTGTCTCAAAAAAAACAAACATCGGTGCCTGTGGCTCAACAGGCTAAGGCGCCAACCACGTACACCTGAGCTGGCGGGCTCGAATCCAGCCCGGGCCCGCCAAACAACAATGACGGCTGCAACCAAAAAATGGCCGGCGTTGTGGCGGGCGCCTGTTAGTCCCAGCTGCTGGGGAGGTGGAGGCAGGAGACTCGCTTGAGCCCAGGAGTTGGAGATTGCTGTGAGCTGTGATGCCACGGCACTCTACCAAGGGTGACAGCTTGAG
This sequence comes from Perodicticus potto, assembly GCA_963574655.1. Taxonomy (NCBI): domain Eukaryota; kingdom Metazoa; phylum Chordata; class Mammalia; order Primates; family Lorisidae; genus Perodicticus; species Perodicticus potto. The sequence goes on from CAUYRH010088053.1 coordinate 6,912, forward strand.
GCTCTGTCTCAAAAAAAAAAAAAAAAACCCAAGGCCCATGTCATCATCTGTTAGTAGGTGTATGGGTCACCTCCTCGTCCTTGCCCCTTCACCAATGGTAAGATCATGTTCAACCCTATCAGACTTGGTTCATGATGAATAGAAATGAATGAATGGATGGACAAATGGTATATTTGAAGGACAAACACTGAGCAGAGAAAGGAGAAGAGGTGGTGACAAGATTGGAAAGATGTTTGGACTACGTGAGAAAGGCTTTGACAAAGACTAGAGAATTGAGATTTTCCCCACAAGGCAGAACTCTACCCATTGGGTTTTTTGTTTTTTGAGACAGAGCCTCAAGCTGTCACCCTGGATAGAGTGCTGTGGCATCACAGTTCACAGCAACCTCCAGTTCCTGGCCTCAAGCGAGTCTCTTGCCTCTGCCTCCCAAGTAGCTGGGACCACAGGTGTCTGCCACAACGCCCGGCCATCCTTTGGTTGCAGCCGTCATTGTTGTTTGGCGGGCCCAGGCTGGATTCGAACCTGCCAGCTCAGGTGTACGTGGCTGGAGCCTTAGCCCGTTGAGCCACAGGCGCCGAGCCTGTTTTTATTTTTTATTAAGAGCTAGGGTCTCACTCTGTTACTCAGGTTGGAACTCTTAGGTTCTGGGCTCAAATGGTTGTCCCACCTCAGCCTCCGAAGTAGATGTGTGTAATTTTTTTTTTTTGAGACAGAGTCTCACTTGGTCGCCCTCGGTTGAGTGGCTGTGGCATCACAGCTCACAGCAACCTCTGACTCCTGAGCTTAGGCAATTCTCTTGCCTCAGCCTCCTGAGCAGCTGGGACTACAGGCGCCCACCACAATGCCCAGCTATTTTTTTGTTGCAGTTTGGCCGGGGTCAGGTTTGAACCCACCACCCTCGGTATAGGGGGCCAGCACCCTACTCACTGAGCTAGAGGCGCCGCCCATTTTTTTTTTTTTAGAGATGGGATCTCACTGTGTTGCCCAGACTGATCTCAAACTCCTGAATATCTTCCTGTCTCAGCCTCTCAAAGTGCTGGGGTTATAGATGTGAGCCACTGTGTCCAGCCTCCCGTTGGTGTTTTTGGACAAGACAATAATGTGGTGCAGGGAGTGCTTTACAGAAGATTCAGCTCACCGAGAGGAGGAGTGGTTAGAGAAGGGACTGGTGTCAAGAGTACCATTCAGGGGCTCCAGGCGATGGCATCTTTGAGAGGGACAAAGGCAGGAAGGATACCTGAGAGGCAATAGGACCCGTGGGAGCCTGGGTTACTTGGGGGTGCACCACTGCCTTTGGTCCCAGGGAGGAAGCTCATGACTGCAAATCCTTTCCTTTTTGCATTTTGGCCATGCCACCTTCCTGCTGGGGGCGGGGGTGAGACTCACTCTCAGGACCCGGGTCTCAGGCTGGGCATCTCCCCAATGCCAGTGTAGGACACCAGGGCCACAGCACCACCACCACCTCTTCTGATTCTGACCCTGTTTCCAGCATCCCCAATTCTTCTCCTGAGCAGGTAGACCTGGCCAGAACATCCTTCCGGACATGCTTTTGTATCCCTCAGTGTACTTCAGGATGCCCATGGATAACTTCTCAGCCACCTGAGGCCATCTTGCTATGCTAAACTCTGAGAGGCTGAAATACTGGAACGGAAGATTCTGGATCAGCTTTCCTTTGCTCTCTCCAGTCCTGCCTTGAATGCCAAAGTTCAAGTTGAACTGGACCCAAGGGAGAGGACAAACCATAAAGGAAGTGGCTGCCCCTCCCATTCACACACACAAACAGGCAGGCTGGGGAAGGGACCAGAAGCTTCCAATTCTTGTCTGTGAGGCCAGCACTGGGCAGATGGGTCTTCATCAGCAAAGAAGAAGGCTGGGTGGTCAGCAGCCTCTTCCAGTGTCCTGCCGATGATTCCTGAAATCTTTGAGCTCCAGACTGCTCTCTACTAATGCTATCTCTCTAACATGAAGGGAAGGAAGTTCCTGGCCTGATGCAGCCTCAGTGGTAAGAGTCACCCCTGTGGGCTCGGTGCCTGTGGCTCAACCGGCTAAGGCGCCAGCCACATACACCTGAGCTGGTGGGTTCGAATCCAGCCTGGGCCCGCCAAACAACAATGACGGCCTGCAACCAAAAAATGGCCAGGCGTTGTTGAGGGTGCCTGTAGTCCCAGCTGCTCAGGAGGCTGAGGCAAGAGGATCACTTAAGCCCAGAGTTTGAGGTTTCTGTGAGCTATGATGCCATGGCACTCTACCCAGGGGGACTGAGTGAGATTCTGTCTCAAAAACAAAACAAAACAAAAAACCAGAAATCCACCTGTCCTTGAGGGTAAGGTGTTCAGAGTGTCCAGCACTAGGTCCTCCAATGGACCTGACTTTCAGGCTGGAAGAGCAGGTAGATTGTCAGCCTGCAGAAGAGAGCACGGTCATGGCTCCTTCTATAGTCTGGAACCCTGGATATGTGAGGTGAGAAGCTGTTGGGAACCAAGATGGACCCTGTGGCTGTCCATAGCTACTCCAACAGTGAGACGAGTTTGCCTCTGTTCTCTTCTGCACAGTTGCTGAAGTCACAAGTCACAGGCCTTTGCTACTTTCAGTGGGGCAGGGCCCTTAGGGGACACATGAGAAGTTGTACACTGGCAGCCTTTGCACGTTGTGGCTCATTGGTGGGGAATGACAGGATGCAGGCTGGGGCCTCAGAGCAAGCCTTGAATTTGTCTGCCATCCAGAGTTTTAGGAGAGCCTGGAATCCCTCCAGGGGCAAAGGAGGGATGTCTGCCAAAGTCTGCCCAGCTCTTCATGGCCACAGTCACCCAGGAGCAGCAACGAGCGGGCAGGAGCCAGCGGGTGTGTGGGGTCTGGGGCCGTGGCCAGCGGAGGCCCTTGAAGTCCCAGGCAGGTTCCTCAAAAGCAAAACCACTTGAAATACATTGTCTGAGACAGCTGAGGCCCCATGGCCAGTCCCCAACAGCCCTAGTGGCTTCTGTTACAGAAACCCCCATCCAGCAAGGGCAGCTGATGGCTGGAGATGCCCGGACATGGTCAAGGGCAGGAGCCGAAGGACTGAGGGCAGGCGGCACCTCTGGGGAGACAGGCCCCATCTCCAGCTGCACCACCTGGGCTATTTCTCTCTTCTCCTTTTGTTTTCAGCTCTTGCTTCTCCCCCAGAGAAGGGAGCTGGGAGATTCAATTGCCCTGAGGACCTGCCAGCAAGCAGCAGAAGGCAGGGGCCTTGGCAAGCCCACAATGTCACCTCTGTGGGAGTAGGCGGGGTAATTATACTCAGCTGGCAGCCACGGTGGCAGCGGGAGTTTCCCATCTCACCGGCCTTGCCTCCTTCTGTGTGGTAGAGGCTGTGGGGAGGTGTGGGGACAGAGGGGTGGGGTGCAGGGGCAGGAGATGAACCAGGCCTTAAAGAGGAGCCAGGAGGTAAAAGTTCGCATCAGAATCCCAGGGCGAGGGCCAAGGCCAGCCCCCTCCAGGATCCAGAGTCTTGCTAAGGGAAATAAAGGGCCCACGGTCCAGCCTGCTGGGTTATGGTGCAGCCAGAGAGGGACAAAGTGCTCTGGGAAGGCCCCAGGGAAGGGCCTGGTGGAGAATGTACCTCATCTGCCTTTCCTTTTTCCTTCAAATCTTGGGGACTTTCCTGGGGTCAGGGCTGCTGCGGACAGCTGCAGAGGTGTGGGCTGAGGCGCGCATGTTGGGCAGTGGCCATCTGGACGATGGGTTGCCTTTTTCCAAATGGGTTGCTTGAACCCAGGAATTTGACCTGTGCAGGCCCGCAGCGGGTGCAGGGAGGGCAGCTTATCAGCTGTGGGCCTGCGGTGCCCTTCCCCAGAGGAGGGGCTGGAGGAAGAGGGCACAAGCTGCACTACCAGGCCGCACACCTGACCCGAGTGAATTCCCAGCCTGGGAGCGGTGTAGCAGGGCTGCAGAGGGCCCTGATGCCCTGGATGGGAAAGCCCAGGCCTCCTCCTCCCTGTCCCCAGGCTGTTTGCCTCCGTACCCTCCCCTGCCTGGGTACTAACATCTGTCACTGGAGCAGGGGCACCTCATAGAACCCTCAAATTTCACCCTGGTGACTTGAGCCATATAGAATTGGAATGAGTCAGTGTGGAACCTACATTCGATCTGAAAATACAGATCGTGAGGGTGCACTACCTATCAGATGAGGCTTGGGTCAGGGCCAGTTATTTAATTTCATACCTGCCCTAACATAACCGACAAGGATCTTAGATTCACTCAGTCAGTAAATACTTATGGACCCCTCCTGGTCCCACTCAGCATCATCTCTGAGGAAGTTAAAATAATGGCAAGTTGCAATTAGCAAGTTGGAAATAATGGCAAGTTGCAATTAGCGTTAGGGGAAGCATTTCATGTCAAAGTAGAGAGTAATGGGCCCTGTCTCCATTAAAGTGCTGAAGTCATGACTGAGCTTGTCTACTCGCTTCTGAGATAAGGTAATAGAAAACCCACCCTGGGCGGCGCCTGTGGCTCAGTGTGTAGGGCGCTGGTCCCATATACCGAGGGTGGTGTGTTCAAACCTGGCCCCGGCCAAACTGCAACAAAAAAGTAGCTGGGCTTTATGGCACCTGTAGTCCCAGCTACGTGAGAGGCTGAGGCAAGAGAATCACCTAAGCCCAGGAGTTGGAGGTTGCTGTGAGCTGTGACGCCATAGTACTCTACTGAGGGCGATAAAGTGAGACTCTGTCTCTACAAAAAAAGAAAAAAACCCCACCCCAATCTATGTCAAAGGAAAACAGGCCTCGAAGTACCTCCTGACCACAGAGCTAAAATAAGAACCAACTTCCCTGCACACCTCAGAGCTGCAGCCGCTCACAGAAGAGAGGCCTGCAGGGGGCTTTGCGGTGCTGACAGGAGAGACCACTGGCCAACAGCTGACCACCACAGGAGGGAGGGAGGAACCAGTTCTCTCTCAGGGTGACGGGAAGTATTCATATAAAAGGCGAAAGAGCCAAGGTTGATTTTGAAAGGTGAAACCAAACGTGCCGGCTGGCAAGGGAAGCCTGCCTGGCACAGAGGAGGGCCCAGGAACTACTGACCTGGGGACAAGGAGAAAGGGGGTGTAGCCGGCACCCTGAGACTACGCTGAGGGCCCAGGGCTTCTGCCCAGGGGTGGGGGACAGGCAGACAGCGCCCAAGGGGAGGACACCAGCCTTCCTTGGCCCCTTCCCCTAGAGCCTGGGGTTTTCCCACACTGTCGGCCTGGCCAGAGTCCCACAGGGCAAGGTCCTGCTGGAGTTACTGGGGAGAAGGCCTCTGGAAAGGGGCCCCTGGGAAAAGGCTGCTTCTCCTCAGGCCTCACCAGCTCATTCCCCCGTGGAAAGCACCAGAGAAATGGGCTGTTACTGCTGAATTTCTGACATTGACACAGAAATTCAGGGATGAGGGAGCTGTCTAGACAAAAGGAAATCAGCATTTTGCACAGAGTTGCCCCCTGCTCTGGGTGCAGGGCAATGGTTCTCAAACTTTGGCTAGAAGAGTGACCTGGGGGCAAGGGACCTATTAGCAGATTTTCTGGTCTTTCTTCTCCTCTGAAATCAACCTAGAATGTTCAGGTTTACTAAGCACCTGGGTGATTCTGATGCAGTGGTCTGGTGGGCCTACAAACCTGGAAATTGGGCCACATGGCCCAGAGCCACCAGGGAGGCTGGGAACCAGCGGCCTACTGAGGAGCTTGGCAGTTCTGGACTGTTATTGTGCTTAGTATCAGTCCCCCCATGCTTCCCTGCCACAAAAAATCTCAGTATCCCCACCTACTCCTAACAGCTGGAGCAAAGGCTACACTAGGCTGGGCAAGGTGGCTCACGCCTGTAATCCAAGCACTCAGGGAGGTCAAGGATGAAAGATCCCTTGACCTCAGGAGTTCAAGACCAGCCTGAGCAAGAACAAGACCTGGTCTCTACTAAAAATAGAAAAATCAGCCAGGTGTGGTGGGTACCTATAGTCCCAGCTCCTTGGGAGGCTAAGACAGGAGGATTGCTTAAACCCAGGAATTTGAGGTTGTTGTGAGCTATGATGATGCCATGACACTCTAGCCTGGGCAACAGTGTGAGACTCTGTCTCAAAAAACAAACAGTGGCCCTGTGTGGTGGCCCATGCCTGTAATCCTAGCACTTGGGAGGCTGATGCAGTGGGTTGCATGAGTTCACAGGTTTGAGACCAGCCTGAGCCAAAGCGAGATCTCATCTTGGAAATAGCCAGGCATTGTGGCAGGTGCCTGTAGTCCCAGATACTCAGGAGGGTGAGGCAAGAGGATCACTCAAGCCTAAGAGTTTGAGGTTGGTTGGCGCCTGTGGCTCAGTGAGTAGGGCCCTGGCCCCATATACCCAGGGTGGCAGGTTTGAACCCGGCCCCAGTCAAACTACAACAAAAAAATACCTGGGTGTTGTGGCAGGCCCCTGTAGTCCCAGCTACTCGGGAGGCTGAGGCAAGAGAATCGCCTAAGCCCAGGAGTTGGAGGTTACTGTGAGCTGTGATGCGACAGCACTCTACCCAGGGCAATAAAGTAAGACTCTGTCTCAAAAGAAAAAAAAAAGAAGTGCTTAGTCTCAGCACTTACAGCTTTTGGTGATACAGTTCAGGGACGAAGATGAATATTCCAGAAGAAAGGACTGAAACCAGCAGGCAACAGTAAAGGCTCACAGCTGCTAAGAACTCAGAGGCAATAAGGTTTAAATTCTTTGCTCAGCCCACGGAGCTGATGCTGATTCTTTGCTCAGCCCACGGAGCCCACAGGAAGGGCTGAGCACTCTGGTGGTGAGGGAGGTCAGAATGGAATGCCCAAGGAAGACCTCAGGCAGGTCAAGGATTTTGTCCTCAGCCATTCACCCTCTCCAGGGTCAGGCTGTTAGGGGTAGATGGGCCCATTGCACAAGCTTATGGGCCTCAATTAAGAGGCTTAGTCACCTGCAACCCACTGTCTCCTAGATCCTGAACTGCAGCCTGGAAGTCAGGGCAGGAGGTGCAGGTGACCTACCTCTGGGGCCCTCCTAAGGCTCTCACTGAGGGGCCGGGCTCAAGGAGGCCTGTATTAGGACTTGCCAAACTGCACCAGCACTGTCTCAGCATCCTTTGTGGGAGGCAGAGATTTTGCCCTAATAATCCTCTCCCCTGCCCAGCCCTAACCCTAACTCTGTGGCCTTTCGTCCCCTATGAGAGTTGCCGTGTGAAGGAGTTAGGAGGGGCTGCCCTGCCTGAGTGGGAGACAGGTCACAGGGACAGACCCAGAGCCCTAAACACCTCCCTGGGGACACCTCGGATTGGCTGACCACAGTGAATAAATTTAGCTGAATAATGTCACCCAGCAGGAGGCAAATTCTGCTTTTAAACCGTGCTGCGCTTTTTTTTCCTTTTTACTTTTTGAGGCAGAGTCTCCCTATGTCACCCTCGGTAGAGTGTTGTGGCATCGTAGCTCACAGCAACCTCAAACTCTTGGGCGTAAGTGATTCTCTTGTCTCAGCCTCCCAAGTAGCCGGGACTACAGGCGCCGGCCACAACGCCCAGCTATTTTTGTTGCAATTGTCATTGTTGCTTAGCTGGCCCAGGCTGAGTTCAAACCTGCCAGTCTTGGTGTACATGGCTGCAGCTGTAACTGCTGTGCTGGGGGCACCAAGCCTAAACCGCATTTTGGCTTCCTTCTTACCAGGCCAGGTGCCTCGTTTGGTGAACATCCTGACTGGGAGAGTTCAGGTGTGAAAACGGGAATGCCTCACCTGCTCAATTGCAATCTGCCATTGTCCCTTTCCCGCTAGGCAGTCCCAGAGAGCAGAGCTGGACAAATAGCCATGTCTTTCTGAGGCCTCAAGGGAACCTCTGGGCCCCCATTTATGGGTTCAAAGAAGTTCTGAAACTTGGAGTTTGGCGTTGGGTGAGACTGCGGACCAACTGTGCTGGGTTACTGCAAGCAAGGGCTGCCCTGCACCAGCAACTCATGTCACAGGGCAGGACTAAGTGGTCACTGACCTGCACACAGACCTGGTTTGGAATCACCACCTGCCGTTTGTGTGACCTTGGGCAAGTCACCAATCTCTCTGAGCCTCAGAATCCCATCTGTCAGGCAAGAAAAAACACCCACCTCCCAGGCTTGGTGTGGAGTCAGGAGGCCCCTGTCTGAGGCCTGCTAAAGGGTAGAGGGTGGACAGTAGCTCCTTCACCCTCTCCTCAGGTAGGAGTAAGCGCCCCTGGCCTTCTGCTCCTCTCCTGAGGAGTCAGGGCCTGACTCTAGAGGCAGCGGCAGCAAAACAGGCAGAGAGCTGACAGCAGGTGACATTCTCACCAGGCCCTCAGCCCAGGGGCTGCAGGGGGAGGACAGGCCGGGAGGAGCCGCAGGTTTGCCCCAGGCACTGGCTCACTCCACCCCATTCTGCCTGGAGGCAGCCTGGGGGACCACCTGCCTGCCTGGCCCTGCCCCCGCCCTGGGGCTCCCCAGAGTGCTGCTGCCTCTGGTCATGGGCTCCACGTTCAAGGGCCTCAGGCCACCTTGTCTCTGGGTCCACGCAGAGCCCAGCTCCAAGGACAGAGCAGGGCAGGGTGTGCTGCTCTCCGCGGGTCCCTGCATCCATCACCACCCAGGACTGTGGGCTCAGAAGTGTGTGTCTTTGTGCCTGCACTTTTTGCTCTGGACAGGGCAAGGAGTTCAAGTTAGATAAACAAGCAAATGCTAAACATAAGCATAAACTTGAACATACAAACCGTTTATACATTACATAGTGGGGGAAAGGATGGGAGTCTGAGGGTTTTATGAGCCTTCCCCCGGGGTGAACTCGGTTCCCTGGCACAAACCTTGTCTCCTGCACACACATGGGGCTGCTGTGGGAGCAGCTCGCTCTTTGTCCCATCACAGTGGCTGGAGAAAGAGCACAGGGCCTTCCTGCCCTCCCTCTTCAGGTATTTGAAGCAGACACTGCAGGCTGCCTGGGCAGCCCCAGGAACAGATTTGCATTATTTTGTGGCAACAAGCAAATCTCCTGGAGGGGATTTTTGGAAGAACCGGGAGCCACCCAGACGGAAAGCCAAAGGAAACGGAGGACAGAGGGCAGGAGGAAACAGGCCTGGGCAGAGGCCGAGGCAGAGGTGGCTTGGCCTGAGGCTCTGGGCTGAGGGACAGCTGAGCCTCTAACCCTCCTCCACCCTTCCCACTGCAAGAGGGAAGCCAGGCCCTGAGCAGGTCCCCGGGCCCTCACTGACCTGTGGGGCAGCTTGCCCAAGCCAGGCCTGTCAGGTGCAGGGTGGATCAGAGGAGGCCAACCAGGCTGCAGACCTCGGTGGAAAATTTCTGCAGGACTCCTGTGCCTGTGGCTGCACCCGGGGTGAGGGCACCTGCACCGGGCTCCACCCTGGCCCTGACTGCATGGGGAGCACCCCCACCTTTGGCTGGTAGATCAGGGGCTGGGCAACAGCTGCTGAACAGCTTTCAGGCTCAGCCATTAACCTTCCACTCTGTTCTTCTCTGGACCTGCCTGGCCTGACTGTGGGGCTTCTTGGGTGTGGGGTGCTGGGCAGGGATGGGGAGGTGATTAGGAAACTCAGGAGGACACATGAGGACGGTTCAACAACCCTGCAAAACAGGCTGAGAATCTGAAAAAAAAAATCGGGCCATGTTGGCTTAAAGAAATCAAGTCGCATTCCACTGGCATAGCAAGGTTTTAAATTTAAATAGCTATTCCAACCCAGATGCATATACTCTAACCCAATACTGGTTAGTAAGTGCTTTGCTCTCCTGAGCCCCTGGGGAAGAACATCACGGGGCACCTGCCGTGAGCTGAGCAGGTTCACAGTCTCTTGTTCAATCCTCGGTTGGTAAGGGCTCCCGGCAGCAGGACGGACTCAGCACAGTGCAAAGCAAAAGAGAAAGGCTTCTGACCTCCGTTTCTCTCAGAAAGGCTGGCTGGAGCAGGCTGTTCCTGAGGTCCTGGAAATGCAGGTGTGTTCCGTTCAATCAGCCTTCGGAGCAGGAGCCTCATGGTCTCTGTGTCCCAGGAAGATAAGAAGGATGCGAGTGCCAGGAGGAGTGTCCTACGGACACTTGGCAGGGAGCCCAGCATGGGTGCCAGGCCCAGGAAGTCCACCCTGCCCTTCAGGGGCCCAGCCAGGGGAAGGGAAGGAAGGAAGCCTTGGAAGGTAGGATTTCCCAAGGCTGGGAATCCTCCTGGCTCCAATCACCAAATAGGCAGGTTGTTTTGTTAGTTGACTAGTAGTTTTCCATAGGTAACAAATGCCACTGGGCGGTTGCAAAATCCCTCCTGCACTTGTAAGCTGATTCAAGAGGTCATATTCTGTCAATAAGAATGTGAAGAGAGGCTGGGCATTGTAGTTCACACCTGTCATCCCAGCACATTGGGAGGCTGAGATGGGAGGATCATTGGAGACCAGCCTGGGCAACATAAAAAGACCTCATCTCTACAAAAATACCAAAAAAATTAGCCAGACGTGGTGGTGTGTGGCTGTAGTACCCTTTCCAGGAGGATCGTACCCACGCCCAGTTCCATTGTGGGCAAGTGCCTGGACAGGAGTTAGTGTGACTATCCCCTCCCTGGAAAACCCCTTCCTCCAAGGCCATTAGTCCCAGTCCTCTTACATGGAAGGAGGCCTGGAACTGGGGTTTTTCAGAAATGAAAATCAGCTGTGAGCACCTGCAGCTCTTCCTGCTTTAGAAGAAACAGCATTATACCGGGTTTTACAATGACCTTTTGTTTTTTAAGTACACTTACAGAGAAAGAAATAAGAACAATAAGAAAAGAAAAGGAAAAAAAAAAAAAACCCAGAAGGGATCTCCAGGCAGTTTGTGGCAGGAAAGGGGCCTACGACAAGTGTTTTGAGTAGTTAGGGGCATTCTTTCACCGATCAAGGGCTGGTGGCTGCAGTCCCTGGGGGTGTCCCTAAAAGAGATGCCTGGAGGCTTTTTTTTTTTGAGACAGAGTCTCACTCTGTCATCTTTGGTAGAGTGCCATGGCATCATCACAGTTCACAGCAACCTCAAACTCTTGGGCTCAAGTGATCCTCTTGCTTTAGTCCCCTGAATAGCTGGGACTACAGGCACTCACCACAATGCCCAGCTACTTTTTCTATTTAGAAACGGGGTCTTGTTCTTGCTCAGGCTGGTCTTGAATTCTTGAGCTCAAGGGCTCAGAATACTGGGAATACAGGCTGGTTCTTGCCCAAGGTGTTTCTCCCATGCCCAATCCACAAACTCCCACACTGCTAGATGCAGACAGGATGTGAAGCTGCCACGGGTACCTCGGCAGCTCGCTGACTTGGAGGATTCACTCAGCAAGACGTGCCAGGGCCTTAGTTCTTAGCTCCTGGGGAGACTTAGTCCATCTTGCCTCATTCATTCCTTGTGCCCCAAACCAGGTTCTGACTTGCTGGAGGGGCTCAAAAATATTTCCTGACCAATAAGAAGTACTAAGAAAATGTTTCCTAAATAGACAGAGATGGTGCAATAAGATGGCCCTTGGACAACCTTCTCCCCTGGGTTCACTCTTGAAGAGCATTTTCTTTTCTTTCTCTCTCTCTCTTTTAATTTATTTTCTCTCTCTCTCTCTCTCTCTTTTTTTGATACAGAGTCTCATTTTGTCACCCTGGGTAGAGTACTGTGGCATCATAACTCACAGCAACCGCAAACTCTTGGGCTCAAGCAATTCTCTTGCCTCAGCCTCCCGAGTAGCTGGGACTACAGGTGCCCGCCACAATGCCCGGCTGTTTTTTAGAGACAGGGTCTCGCTCTTACTCAGGCTGGTCTCGAACTCCTGAGCTCAGGCAATCTACCTGCCTGGCCTCCCAAGTGCTGGGATTACAGGTGTGAGCCACGGGACCCGGCCTTTGAAGCACATTTTCTCAGGTGCTGGATGCAAAGGCAGAGAAGAGCAAGCAGCCTTCTCTACAGTCCCTCTGCTGGAATGAATGGACAACTTTTTCAGGTGGGGGGTGTGTGATTTGCCCCCCTGCTGTGTCCAGAACTTAATGGCAACTTGAACCAAAAGCAGTTGTCTGTGCCTATAATCCCCGCACTTTGGGAGGCCAAAGCAAGTAGAATTGCTTGAGATCAGGAGTTTGAGACTAGCCTGGGCAACAGAGAGCGATCCTATTTCTTTCCTTTTTTTTTTTTATTGGAGACAAAGTCTCACTATGTCCCCCTAGGTAGAGTGTCATTGCATCACAGCTCACAGCAACCTAAAACTCTTGGGCTCAAGTGATCCTCTTGTCTCAGCTTCCTGAGTAGCTGGACCTACAGGTGCATGCCACCACACCCAGCTAATTTTTGTATTTTTAGTAGAGACAAAATCTTGTTCTTGCTCAGGCTGGTCTTGATCTCCTGAGCTCAAGGGATCCACACACCTCGGCCTCCCAGAGTGCTAGGATTATAGGCATGAGCCACCTCGCCCACCGAGAGACTGTGTTTCTACCAAAAAACCTTTTTTTAATTAGCCAGGCATGGTGGCATGTGCCTGTAGTCCCAGCTACTCAGGAGGCTGATGGCAGAGGATCACTTGAGCCCAGGAGTCTGAGGTTGCAGTGAACTATGATGACGCCACTGCACTCCAGCCTTGGCGACACAAGGAGACCCTATTTCATAAAGAAAAAAAAGAAACGCCAACATAGCCATCTTCACAGAAGCCTTTTTGCCTTCCCTCCTGATGACTTGTATGAGCTCCCGGAAACAAGTCCCAGCCAGGCCTTTTGGGGGCTGCCCAAGCAGCGTGGCCCCAATTATACTAAGCGACACAAATACGGCTCTAATGGAGGTTGTCAACTTGGCAGCTAAATCTGGTCGGCAACTGATGTGCTGTTCACGGCCTCTATCCCTGGAAAACCCCATGCGGCCCGGCACTCTGAAGCTCTGAGCTGGGGCTCTCCCCAGATCATCCCTACCCTGCCCCGAGAACAGGTCTTTCCTGTTCTTGTTCTGCTTCTCCTTTTCCTGTTCATTCCAGTCCCCAGTGAAGCCTCGATCACTGCAGAGCTTGGTAAAACCTAAACCCCTGGGTTAGCTTTGAGGTCACCCCTGCAACGAGGTCGGATGTTGCCTTCTGTGGGAAGGATGCTCCTAATCCCGCCTTCACGCGGCAACTACTCAAAAGGGGCATCAGGAGCTTCACCAAAGTTGATGCAACTCCCCTTGGCACCGGGGACAGTAGATGCATATTTCTCTATGTCCTTGTATCCCTTGGGATCTGGGAGAGGCCTCTCCCCAAGAGAGATCTGCAGAAAGGCCTGGTGGATCTGCCCTGCACCCTTAAGGGGAGCCCCAGGAAGAGGTTGCTAGGCAGCGGGGCTAGTGAGCAGGGTAAATTACTGCTAGGCATTTGCATGTTTATCCCCTCCACTGGCTCTGAGAGTCAGGGATGAGATCAGCAAAGGCAACTAGGACATGAGCCTAAGGGATAGGGTCACCTTCTCGAAACCTGTTTGTTTGACTTCTTGGCACACTGGTCAGCTGCCCACTGACCAGAGGCGGAATGAGCCAAGAATACACTTGACTGTGGTCCTGTCACCTGCACTTCATGTCACAATGCTTCCCGACCAGCGGCCAACAGCAGACCTGACCAATGACCCCGGAGGGGCCTCAACGCGCATGTGCCTGGAGCAGCGTCCTGGGGACTCCTGTTTGATAGACCAAGAGCCGGGGCCTGGACTCTGAAAAATGTCCCCTGCTGCTTCTGATGCGAAACCCTGGCTGAGGACTACTAATCCAGCACCTTTCAGTTTACAAGTCCTCATGCTTACCCTCATGGGACATGGGCCGAGAAAAGTGGTGTTGCGGAGAATTTAAAACCCCTGGGTTCAGAGGGTTCCTCCTTGCACAGAGCGGTCAGGAGGCGAATAATGCTTTTTGTCACCCAGGAGGCTCTTCTTGAGTCAGAACCACGCCCCAGCACACGGTGGTGGTCATCTTTCATCAGAGGCAAGGTAAAGGAAGGTTCGCAGGGCGGGAGGTGAGGACGTCGAGCCTGAGGTCAGTCAGACGTGTGACGTGCGGCAGGATGACGTGGCGCCAGGGGTGCTGCAGGCCGCTCTCCCCCTCAGTGGCTCTTGGTCTTGGTGCAGTGGTGACGGCGTTGCCAAGGGAACTATGAATACACTTCATGTGTGCACAGCGTGTGGGGGCCACCTCCTAAGGGACTGTGACCCAGAGCTGAGGAAAACAAGTCCCCCACACAGAGTTAAAACTGGGGAGTCTTAACCAGCCTGTGACCATCTGAGCAAGCGTCCTATCCACCTAGTGCTAGCAGACCCCGTGGGAACACTTGAAAAACAGTTGAGAATATCCACACCTTTTATTTTGGCATCGAATGGGAAAATTTGGGGCTTATTCACTCATAAAAAGACTGACATCTTTAGTCTTTAAAAAGATCTAGGTCGGCTTAGCACCTGTGGCTCAGCACCTGTTGCTCAGGTGGCTAGGGCCCCAGCCACGTACACTGGCACTGGCAGGATTTTTTTTTTTTTTTTTTTTTTGAGACAGAGCCTCAAGCTGTCACCCTGGATAGAGTGCAGTGGCATCACAGCTCATAGCAACTTCCAATTCCTGGGATCAAGCAAGTCTCTTGCCTTAGCCTCCCAAGTAGCTGGGACTACAGGCACCCACCACAACGCCCGGCCATTTTTTGGTTGCAGCCGTCATTGTTGTTTGGCGGGCCCAGGCGGGATTCGAACCTGCCAGCTCAGGTGTACGTGGCTGGCGCCTTAGCCTGTTGAGCCACAGAGGCCAAGCCGACGCGGCAGGTTTGAATCCAGCCCCTGGCCAAAAAATAGCCAGGCTTTGTGGTGGGTGCCTGTAGTCCCAGCTACTTGGGAGGCTGAGGCAAGAGAATTGCCTAAGCCTGGGAGTTTAAGGTTGCTGTGAGCTGTGATGCCACAGCACTCTATCCAGGGCAATGGCTTGAGACTGTCTCAAAAAAAAGAAAAAAAAATCCAGGCCAGCAGTGGTGGCTCACGCCTGTAATCCCAGGAGGTTGATGTGGGTGGACTGCTTTAGCTCAGGAGTTCAGGACCAGCCTGAGCAAGAGTGAGACCCCATCTCTACTAAAAATAGAACAATTAGCTTCGTGTTGTGGCAGGTGCTTCTAGTCACAAGTACTTGGGAAGCTGAGGCAAGAGGATCATGCCTGGCCTAGAATTTTACTTTAATTTAATTTATTAAATTTATTCTAAAGACTGAGTCTCCCTCTGTCGCTGCTTGTCTCAAGCAATCTTCCCACCTTGACCTTCCAAAGTACTAGGATTATAGGTGTGAACCACTATACCTGGCCTTAAGCGCCTCCCTCTTTTTTTTTTTTTTAAGACAGAGTCTCACTTTATCGCCCTTGGTAGAGTGCGTGGCATCACAGCTCACAGCAACCTCCAGCTCCTGGGCTTAAGCGATTCTCTTGCCTCAGCATCCCAAGTACCTGGGACTATCGGCGCCTGCCACAACACCAGGCTATTTTTGTTGTTGTTGCAGTTTGGCTGGGGCCGGGTTTGAACCCACCACCCTCAGTATATGGGGTCGGCACCCTACTCACTGAACCACAGACGCTGCCCAACTTTTTTTTTTTTGTTTGAAGCAGAGTCTCACTCGAGTGCTGTGGCGTCATAGCTCATGGCAACCTCAAACTCATGGGCTCAAGCGATTCTCTTGCCTCAGTCTCCCAAGTAGCTGGGAGTACAGGTGCCTGCCACAACACCCAGCTAGTTTTTTTTTTTTTTTTCTTAGTGACAGGTGTCTTGGTCTGGCTCCAGCTTGTCTCAAATTCCTGAGCTCCAGCAATTCACCCACCTCAGCCTTCCAGAGTCCAAGGATTACAAATGTGAGCCCAGCATGGTTTTAACACATTTTTAATGGCAGCAAAATATTTTACTGGCCTATGATTTTTCTTTCTTTCCTTTTTTTTTTTTGAAACAGAGTCTCACTCTTGCTCAGGCTGGAGAACTATGATTTCCTAATTAATTTCCTTTTGCTGGCCATCTAGGATGTTTTCAATTTCTTCATACGTGTTTCTTGTTAAGAATATGGGCCAGGATCAGTGGCTCATGCCTATAATCCTACCACTCTGGGAGGATGAGCAGGGAGAATCCCTGAAGCTCATGAGTTTGAGACCAGTCCGACCAAGAGCGGGACCCCGTCTGTACTAAAAACAGACAAATTAGCCAGGCATTGTGGCAGGTAGCTGTAGTCCCAGCTACTCAGGAGGCTGAGGCAGGAGCATGAGGATCACTTGAACCCAGGAGTTTGAGATTGCTGTGAGCCAGGCTGATGCTAGGGCAGTCTAGCCTGGGCAGCAGAGTGAGATCCTATCTCAAAAATAAAACAAAACTACTCTGACATAATTCTAATTACTTTCCTCAGATAAATTCTTACAAATGGAATGATTTTCTGCTTTTCTGTTTTTCTTCTTTCTTTTTTTTTTTTTTGTAGAGACAGAGTCTCACTTTATTGCCCTCGGTAGAGTGCCGTGGCATCACACAGCTCACAGTAACCTCCAATTCCTGGGCTTAGGCGATTCTCTTGCCTCAGTCTCCCAAGCAGCTGGGACTACAGGCGCCTGCCACAATGCCCAGCTATTTTTCTTTTTTGCAGTTCGGCCGAGGCTGGGTTTGAACCGTCATCTTCGGTATATGGGGCCAGCGCCCTACTCAATGAGCCAAAGGTGCAGCCCTGCTTTTCCGTTCTTGATGAATATTCCCAAGTTACTCTGTAGAAAGACGTTTATACTTCCTTCAGCTACTTTTAGAGGTAGCTTACTTTTTTTTCTCCCCCACTGGAAAATAACATTTCTTTTTTTCTCTTTTTTTTGAGACAGAGTCTAACTATGTCACCCTTGTTAGAGAGCTGTGGCATCACAGCTCACAGCAACCCCAATCTCTTGGGCTTAAGTGACTTTCTTGCCTTAGCCTCCCAAGTAGCTGGAACCACAGGTGCCCACCACAATGCCTGGGTATTTTTCTGTTGTAGTTGTCATTGTTGCTTAGGTGGTCCCGGCTGGATTCGAACCCGCCAGCTTCAGTGTATGTGGCTGGCACTGTAACCACTGTGCTATGGGCACTGAGCCAAAAATAACATTTCTTGAGATCCCATCAGCTGCACAATCTGTTCCTGACTTTAAACTCCTTCTTCCTTGGCAATTTGATCTTTCTTTTATTTTTTTATTTTTATTGAGACAGAGTCTCAAGCTGCAGCAACCTGAAACTCTTGGGCTCAAGTGATTCTCTTGCCTCAGCCTCCCAAACAGCTGGGACTGCAGGTGCCTCCCACAATCCCGGGCTATTTTTTGGTTGTAGCTGTCATTTTTGTCCAGCAGGCCTGGGCTGGATTTGAACCCACCAGCTCCAGTGTATGGGGTTGGAGCACCAGCCTCTTGAGCTACAGGCACTGAGCCTGATCTTTCTTTTAATTAAAACAATTTTTTTTCAGGGACGGTGCCTGTGGCTCAAAGGAGTAGGGTGCCGGTCCTATATGCCGGAGGTGGCAGGTTCAAACCCGGCCCTGGCCAAAAACTGCAAAAAAATTTTTTTTCAATTTCAAAATATTAAGTGTGTACAAATGTTTGTTTGTTTGGTTGGTTTTTTTTTTTTAGAGACAGAGTCTCATTTTGTTGCCCTTGATAGAGTGCCGTGGCTTCACAGCTCACAGCAACCTCCAGCTCCTGGGCTTAGGTGATTCTCTTCTCTCAGTCTCCCGAGTACCTGGGACTACAGGTGCCCGCCACAACGTCCGGCTATTTTTTTGTTACAGTTCAGCCAGGGCCGGGTTTGAACCTGCCACCCTCAGTATATGGGGCGGCGCCCTGCTCAATGAGCCACAGGTGCCGCCTGTGTGTTTTTGTTATGTGGATGTATATCATCTGTCTGTCTGTCATCAGAATAGTGTTCATTGCACCTGTTAAGTTTTCATCTCTCATCCCTTCCACCTTTCCCCCTTCTGGGTTTCCAGTGTCCTTTACATGGGTGCCCATGTGCACCTTTCATTTAGCTCCCACTTTTAAGTGTTTCTTTTTCCATTCCAGAGATACTTCAATTAGGATAATGGTTTCAGTTCCATCCAAGCTGCTGCAGATGACATTATTTCATCCCTTTTTATGGCTGAGTAGTACTCCACGATGTATATTCACCACACTTTCTTTATCCACTCATGAGCTGATGGGCACTTAAGTTGATTCCATATCTTTGCAACTGTGAATTGTGCTGCAATAAACATTTGAGTGCGGGTGTCTCTTTGAAAAAATGACTTCTTTTTCTTTGGGTAAATACCCAGTAGTGGGATTGCTGGATCAAAATGGTAGGTCTCACATTTCTTTCTTTGAGGACTGTCCATACTGTTGGCTATAGAAGTTGTACTAATTTGCAGTCTCACCAACTGTGCATAAGTATTCCTTTCATTCTGCATCCACACCTGTATGATCCCATGAATGCTTTCTTCTCCTTGTTGCTGAAGCAGCTATGGCTAAACTTGGACATGGTGTTGAAGAACTTAAGGTCAATAGAAGTAACTTTTTTTTTTTTTTTTTTGAGACAGGGTCTCACTTTGTCACCCCTTGGTAGAGTGCTGTGGTGTCATAGCTCAACAGCAACCTCAAACTCTTGGGCTCAAATGATCCTCTTGCCTTAGCCTCCTCAGTAGCTGGGACTACAGGTGGCCACCCAGATATTTTTTGGTTGTAGTTGTCATTGTCGTTTGGCAGGCCCAGGCTGTATTCGAACCTGCCAGCCGGGGTATGTGGCTGGTGCTCTAGCCGCTAAGCTATTGGTGCTGAGCCAATGCCCAGCTATTTTTAGAGACGGGGGTCTCACTCTTGCTCAGGCTAGTCTCCTGCTCCTGAGTACAGGCAATCCACCCGCCTCAGCCTCCCAGAGTGCTAGAATTACAGGCATGAGCTACCAAATCAGAGGAGTAAATAACTTTCAATGTATCATCATTCTTTCATACAATGAGTATTTATTGAACACTTGCAATGTGCCAAGTCATATTATTATTATTATTATTTTTTTTTTTTTGAGACAGAACCTCAAGCTGTCATCCTGGATAGAGTGCTGTGGCATCACAGCTCACAGCAACCTCCAGCTCTTGGGCTTAGGCAATTCTCTTGCCTCAGCCGTCTGAGTAGCTGGGACTACAGGCACCTGCCACAACGCCCGGCTATTTTTTTGTTGCAGTTTGACCAGAGCCACATTTGAACCCACCACCCTCGGTATACGGGGCCAGCTCCCCACTCACTGAGCCACAGGCACCACCCGATATTATTTTATTTTAAAAGTTTAAGTAGTTTGATAGAAAATGTTATCTTTTAATTTGCATTTTATTGTTATTATTATTATTATTATTATTATTATTATTATTATTTTGAGACAGAGTCTCAAGCTGTCACCCTGGGTGGAGTGCTGTGGCAACATAGCGCACAGCAACCTCCAATTCTTGGGCTCAAGCGATCCTCTTCCCTCAGTTTTTTTCTATTTTTAGTAGAGATGGGGTCTCACTTTTGTTCAGGCTGGTCTCAAACTCATGAGTTCAAGCAATCCACCTGCCTCGGCCTCCCAGAGTGCTAGGATTATAGACATGAGCCACCGCGCCTGGTCTGTAATTTGCATTTTTAAATTATTGAGATAAAACAAAAAGAAAAATAAATAAATAAAATTATTGAGATTAACCTTTTTTTTTTTTTTTTTTTGAGACAAAGTCTCACTTTTTCACCCTCCTTAGAGTGCTGTAGCATCACAGCTCACAGCAACCTCCAACTCCTGGGCTCAAGCGATTCTCCTGCCTCCATCTCCCAAGTAGCGGGGACTACAGGCGCCTGCCACAACGCCTGGCTATTTTTTGGTTGCAGCCATTATTGTTGTTTGGCGGGCCCAGGCTGGTTCGAACCTGCCAGCTTAGGTGTATGTGGCTGGAGCCTTAGCCACTTGAGCCACAGGCGCCGAGCCTATTTATTTATTTTTTATTTTTTGTCCTTGAGGCAGAGTCTTACTGTGTTCCCCCAGGCTAGAGTGTAGTAGCATCATCATAGCTCACTGCAACCTCAAACTCTTGGAATAAAGGGATCCTCTTGCCTCAGCCTCCCAAGTAGCTGAGACTACAAGTGTGTTTAGCTACAATCAGCTAATTTTTCTTCTTATTTTTTGTAGAGACAGGGTCTTGAGATTGCTCAGCCTGGTCTTGAACTCCTGGGCTCAAATTATCTTTCCATGTTGGCCTCCCAGAGTGCTAGGATGACAGATGTGAGGCATTGCACCCTGCCTTATAGCCATTGTTTTGCTTAGAAAGTACATCCCTGTCTGGAATTCAGTTCTTAAGCTAAATTATTTTAATTTTCTTTCTCTTTTTCTTTTTTCTTCCTCTCTCTTTTAAGCATTAAAAAAAAGTTACCTCTCTGGGGCAGCGCCTGTAGCTCATTGAGTAGGGCGCTGGCCCCATATGCCAAAGGTGGCGGGTTCAAACCCAGCCTCTGCTGAACTGCAAAACAGAAAAATAGCTGGGCATTGTGGCGGGTGCCTGTAGTCCCAGCTACTCGGGAGGCTGAGGCAAGAGAATCGCCTAAGCCCAGGAGTTGGAGGTTGCAGTGAGCTGTGTGACGCCATGGTACTCTACCGAGGGCGATAAAGTGAGACTCTGTCTCTACAAAAAAAAAAAAAAAGAATTACTTAAAACTTACACATTATTTTGGAAAAGGATTGCTTTACCATGCCCAGCACTTCTATATAGCAGCAGGATGTCTCTCAGTCACACTTTTTAGTTTCCATCCTATGAGTCAATATTTCCAGTTAGAACTATCCCTGAGAGACACTACCGCTATTTATATTTTTGTTGCTATTGTGATATATGTGTTTCATATATATAGATATATATCAATATATCACACACACATATATATCAATACCATATATGTATATACAATTTCCTTTTTTGTTTGTTTGTTTGCAGTTTTTGGCTGGGGCTGGGTTTGAACCCGCCACCTCCAGCATATGGGGCTGGCGCCTTACTCACTGAGCCATAGGCACCGCCCCCCCCACTTTTTTTTTTTAGAGTTTCACTCTGTCGCCTTATGTAGAGCTATGCTGTCATAGCTCACAGCAACCTCAAACTCTTGGGCTCAAGTGATCCTCTTGCCTCCTGAGTAGCTGGGACTATAGGTGCCTGCCACAATGCCTGGCTAATTTTTCTGTTTTTAGTAGAGATGGGGTCTCTCTTTTCTCAGGCTGGTCTCAAACTCCTGACCTCAAGCAATCTGCCTGCCTTGGCATTGAAGAGTGCTAGCATTACAGGTAGTTCTTCCTACTAATATAGGAATGATACTTATTTTTCAGGTATTTTGGGAGGGCAGGGAAGGGGAAATTTCACCAAGAGTAGTTTTGATTTTTTTTTTTTTTTTTGAGACAGAGCCTCAAGCTGTCACTCTGGATAGAGTGCTGTGGCATCACAGCTCACAGCAACCTCCCATTCCTGGGCTCAAGCGAGTCTCCTGCCTCCACCTCCCAAGTAGCTGGGACTTGGGACTACAGGTGCCCGCCACAACGCCCGGCCATTTTTTGGTTGCAGTTGCCATTGTTGTTTGGCGGGCCCGGGCTGGATTCGAACCCACCAGCTCAGGTGTACATGGCTGGCGCCTCAGCCTGCCAAGCCACAGGCGCCGAGCCGAGTTTTGATTTTTTTTATCTTTTTGAGGCAGGGAGGGTCTCATCCTATTACCTGGGTCAGAGTGCAGCAGCATCACAGTAAACCTTGAACTCCTAGGTTCAAATGATCCTCTGGCCTCAGCCTCTGGAGTAGCCAGGACCACAGGTTGTCACCACTGTGCCTGGCTAATTTTTAAAAAATGTTTTTTGTAGAGCCAGTATCTCACTATGCTGCCCAGACTTGATTTCGTCTAATGTTCCTGAGAAAGACACTTCTTGAAGTCAGACAGTGGTGTTTGACAAACTAGTCCTGTCATTGACACTTGTTAGTTGTGTGATCCTGCCCAGATTATTTGAGTTCAGTTTTTTTTTACCTGTAATAAGGGAATAATGCTAGTATAGGTCTATATTTTATCCAAAAAGCATGGGGCCAGATTCATTTTGAAATTCAATGTATTCTGGATTTTGGAAGAGTAATATGGTGCCTACATCATGTATTATGTAACTCTCACACTGGCATCCAGGGCAGCACCTCAAAATTAAACACATTAACAAGACATAAAGTGAGATAAACAAAGAGTACAAATGGCTTCACATTTTAGGTCAGATTCTGGTTCTAAACAAGTTTTTTTTTTTTTTTTGAGACAGAGCCTCAAGCTGTCACCCTTGATAGAGTGCTGTGGCATCACAGCTCACAGCAACCTCCAATTCCTGGGTTCAAGCGAGTCTCCTGCCTCCGCCTCCTAAGTAGCTGGGACTACAGGCGTCCTGCCACAACGCCCGGCCATTTTTTGGTTGCAGCCATCATTGTTGTTTGGCGGGCCGGGCTGGATTCGAACCCGCCAACTCAGGTGTACATGGCTGGCGCCTTAGCCCGTTGAGCCACAGGCGCCAAGCC
>CAUYRH010088056.1:0-25885 GCA_963574655.1 Perodicticus potto
GATGGGAAGAATAAAGGCTCAGATTTGTAACATAGTGGAGGTGCTGAAGACTTAGTCTCAAGGCTAAGCAGTCAAAACCATATCTTCCATGACTTAGCAATTATGAATTGGGCTGCAATGAACATTCTGGTACAGATGTCTTTGTTATAATGTGATTTTTGGTCTTCTGGGTATATACCTAGGAAAGGAATTATAGGCTCAAATGGAAGGTCAATTTTTAGATCTCTAAGTACTCTCCGTGCCCATCAATCCACGAATGGATTAATAAATTGTGGTACATGTATACCATGGAATATTATGCAGCCTTAAAGAAAGCCTTTCTTTAAGGCTGCATAATATTCCCTCTTTGCCCACAAAACAAAAGAGACAACCTAGCGATAAGTACCTTTTTATGAAGGCTCATGCTTGTGTACACAGTGTGTGTGTGTTGTGAGTGTTGTGTGCATTGTGTGTGTGTTTTGTGCATTGTATGTTGTGTGTATGCTTTGTGCATTGTGAGTGTTGTGTGTGTTGTGTGTATTACATGTATATGTTGTGAGTGTTGTGTATGTTGTGAGTGTTGTGTGTGCGCTGTGTGTGCCTGTTGTGCTTGTGGGAGGAGCAGTGTTGAGATGGAAAGATGCAGGCTCTGCTAATTATTTTTGTCCATGTTGCAGTTCCCTTTGTATTTATGCCTTCCACTAGATTAATTACTACGGAGTAGCTGCAGGCCTTATCTTTATTGCCTGGCATATTTTCTGCCATTTAGGTAATTATCAATAGGTGGGTACTGAATAAATAATTGAACTAATAATAAATAAGTATATGGAAAAATAATTAGGAAACATGCATTGCTATGATTAAAAACACCAACAGGGATTAAAATCTTTGGTTTACCATTTAAAATACTGTGTTGCTTTGCCTTGAGTCTTAAACTTTTCTCTGACTCTATTATTAAGCAGGGTGATAATGTCTGAATTGTAGGTTGTTTGAGAAAGTTACATTAACTGATGCCATGTGGTAGAAACATTTAAATATTCCAGGAAACATTCAGACCTAAGTAAATGAGTATTGATTTTACTATTGTTGGTATTATTAGTCACTGATTTGTAAATAAGCCTCACTTTGGATAAAAGGTGTAAGGATCATTTAAAAAGCAAATTATTTATCTGTACCCTATGGATATTTATAGTGCTCTAGCCAAATTATTTTTATATTCAAAGAAGTTTCTTCTAACTTGTATGTCAGAATGGGAAACTATGATATGTAATTAATTCTTAGATAATTTTAATGACTTTTATTCCTGATATTTCTTCATAAAGAACCAACTTTATATAGAAAATACAGCGTTTAAAAGTTTTAACTACTAAGTTATACTATGAAGTTTACTAACGTACATTCAATCTTTGTGTATAATAAAATGTGCATTTTTTTACCAATAAAATTATTAATTTTGTAATATTAAAACTATTTATTTACACATTAAATTCTAACTTAGTTTTAATTTTATTTTTAATATAAGTAGTTTACTTTATTATATATTTTTCCTCAGAGCCAAAGATATATGGGTATAATATCTTTTTTTTTCCAAAAAACTATATTATGCTCAGAAGTACTACTCAGAATTCCTGTGTCTTTCCTTCTTCAATGCAATATTCCAAATTTGGCCATCATTTCTCCCGCCATAAACATTTATATTATTTGTTGCCTTCACAAAGAAGTGTTCTCTATTTTCTTTATAAATTGATTCTAATGATCATGAAACATATAAGCGTGCTTTACAACATTTCAATATATTGATGTTGAAAGAGTCAGGCCATACCACCTCAGGATATGCTGCTGTGGCACAGTTGTACTATTTTATATTAGAAGAACTTAAAAATCAGGTGATGATAGATCATTCTAATTTTCACTCTGTTTCTTATAAACAGGATGATGAAATTCTTAGGTGCAAGAAGTCTTTCCCATACCACAAATAAAGTTTAATTCTTATCCTCAAGAACAGGGCGTTGAGGCCAATGGAAATCTGTCCAACAGAGCTTGTTAGACTAATCCTTGTCTCTTACCTCCTTCTTCATCCAGCGAACTCTTCTCCAGCCCAAGCTGCCTTGCCTTGCTGTATTTTATGAAGTAGTGTGCTCTGCCCACGTCAGTATATAACGTACAGCCCACTGCACCTGCAGCCTTCACTCCCTCTTGAAGGTCCCATAACACAAAACATGTATAAAATAAATGTGTGCCTTTCTCCTGCTGATGGATCTAATGCCAATATAATTCTCAGGCCTAGATTGAAAGCCCTAAAATGGCACAAACATAGTTTTTACCTCACCTAAAATATCATTAAATAAAAATGTAAATACTGAGGGAGTATTACACTTAATCTTCCTGGGTAGAAGATAAAAATTTGGATTTATTTAAAGAGTGTGCTTTAATGTCAAGTCAAATGCATATATATGTGTGTGTGTGTGTGTGTGTGTGTGTGTGTGTAGTATATATTTGTGATATATTTATTTAATTTTAAATTTTTATGAATACGTGTATATTTGTGGGATCCATGTGATGTCTTGATACAGGCATGCAATGTGTAATTATTGAATTAGGATAGTTGGGTAGGCATCATCTTGAACTTTTATCATTTCTTTGTGTTGCAAGTAACTCAGTTTCAGTCTTTTAGTTATTTTTAAATCTACAATAACTTATTTTCATTGTCACCCTGTTGTACTATCAAATATTAAATGTATTAGTTTCATAGAATGAACTACATTTTTATTAGAATAAATATTAGAATATTAGTCTGCTAAAATAAACTACATTTTTTTCATTCGTTGAACATTCCCACTTTACCATCTCAGCTCACTGCTCATCTGAACCTCTGATAACCATCATTCTACTCTTTACATCCATGAAATCAATTATTTTAATTTTATCTCCCATATAACACAAGAAATTTGTTTTTCTGCACTTGGTTTATTTCATTGGACATAATATTCTTCAGTTCCATCCATGTTGTTGTAAATGATAGGATTTCATTCCTTTGATGGCTGAGTAATATTCTGTTATGTGTTTTTCTCACTTATTCTTTATCCATTCATCTAAGGATGGATACTTGGGTTTATTTCAAATATAGACTATTATGAATAGTGCTATAATAAACCTGGGCATGTAGATATCTTTTTGATACATGGATTTCCTTTCTATTGGATATTTACCTAACAATGGGATTTCTGAGTTGTCTGGCAGAAAGCCAGGTGAGGAACCAGCCATACGGTTCTCCATAGAAGCTGCAATAATTTACATCCCCCTAACAGCATACAAGGGTTTTCATTTGCTCATATCTTTGCTAGCATTCATTATTATCTGTTTTTTTGATAAAAAACATTTTGAGCATTTTTTTATATACGTGTTGGTCATTTTCATGCCTTCTCTTGAGAAATGTCTGTTCAGACCTGCTGCTCATTTTTTTTTCCAGATTCTTTGGGGTTAAAAAATCGTGATGCTCATGATGACAGAATACTTATTCTTTTGAAATTCACAGGTGTTACTATATTCCCAATGTATATTAGGCAAGTTTCTCAAGAGAAACAACACTATGTACTTATAATTTTCTTATAAAAATGTAGTGCAAACATTTATAGATCAAACTTCATTAAACTGAAAAAATGGCTAATTTTCACATTAGGATGGAGGTTAGTATAATGATAGCCAAGGGAGCCACTGGAACCTGAGAATAATAAACTCTGTCTAGATTCAAGCAGGTTTCTGGTTTTGGTTCTGACATTGCATAGTTAGTACAATTCTGGAAAGGGTATCTTTGGATTGAAATAGAAGACAAACAAGGGTCCAAAAGAGTCCAATCAATACCACAATAGCTATTGCACATCAGAGACACATTTTGGACTAAATTATTCAAACATTTGTTGGGCAACTGCAATCAAAGGTGACCTGTAATGGGTAACAAAACCTTTCTCTCTCTGGTTGAGTTAGCGTCATACTTCTACTGCAGGTTGGAGTTCTTTGACAATTTCCCAGGTCTGGCATTTCCTTAAATACATAGTTTATAATTTTAGTTGAAAACTGGAAATCCAATCAAATAAAAAATTGTCTCCAGCACACAAAAGTATAGCTCTGGTATTTATGATGTTTGGTAGTAACTCCCTTGACACATGTTTCTAAAATTTATACCAATTACAAACACACTTTTGGAGGCCATGGTGTAATAGGCTGAATGTTTAAGTGATGGTATTTGGAGGCGGGAAAGGTAGGAAGTCATGATGGCAGAGCCTTCATAAATGGGATGAGTGCTCCCACAATGGGGTTCCCGGATGGCCCTCTAGTACCTTCTGCCATGCAAAGAAATACCAAGAAGATGGTGGCTCAGGTGGTGCTGAAGACTGAGAGGCTAGCCACTGAATGAAAGGGACTCAGAAGCAAAGGCTCTGACTTTCTCCTGTACTTTCTGCTTTCCTTTCTTCACCAGGACAGGCTCTAGAAACTAGAATTCCTCTCCCCCAACACGGTTCATAGAAAACATAATTATTCCTCTAACCCTCAGGTCTTTCTGTTTAAGAGAAGGCGCCTATGAAGAAATTCTCTGACCTTCTTTATAGAAGGTTACATGGACTTCATTCCAGAAGGGATCCTACTCTGTACCCAGGAGGAAGAAATGCTCCAAGAAAGACCAAGAATAATAGAAACAGACAGGCCTGACTGGGTTTTATCCTGTTCCATTAGGTCATACACTTTTATCCAGTAATATTTCTACATGGTTCTCCAGGTTTCATCAAAGAAGCATAAAAACAGACAGTTTTTCCTGTTTCTTTGGGTCTTCATCTCCAAAGGCTTCCGTGCCAGATACAACTTTGCTTAAATAAATTTGTAATTCTTTTCTATTATTAATTCTGCCTTTTTTTTTTTTTTTAAATAAGAGTGATGGCTGTGACCCTTATCTTGAGCAAAGAAAGGTCAGGCCTTTACTGCCCCTGCTGGAGGGATGGGGAAGCGCACCCTCCTGAGACCAGACGCTGATGACATCAGAGCCTTGACAATGAGCTTCCCAGACTCCAGAACTAAGCGACGTATATTTCTGCTGTTTTTCAAAGCAAAATTCTTTGTTATTTTTGTGCCAGAGGGACAAAAATGTGGTACCTCAGACCATGTGCTGTGTTTGAAACTTCAGTTACAATGAAGCGATTTAATAGTCTATGGCTATGGATAAAATAAGAAGTGATAAATCAAGGTACCTAGGAAGTCAAACATGGAAAAGAGGAAATAATCAGTTTGAATAAATAAAAACATAACAATAATTATATTTTGTTTTCTGAATGGAATACATGGCCTCTGATCTTATTTTTTTTGTGATCGTGCTGCTGTTTCTCACATTCTTACTTTTGGAAAAGAAGTAAAATTCGAGCTGTGTTAGAAACTGATAATCATGTTTTGCAATACATTACAGTTTCTCATTGTGTGATAACAATCTTATTATAATTATTTTATAGCTGTAATAGATATGTATTTTTAAATTTAAGTGAATCTTTGATGCTGTAATATTTAAATATAAAAAGTCTACTTCAAAGATTAAATATTGAAAAGCAATGCGTGGAACTCTCTTTTCCTCACCTTAATATCGCCTATCCCTTCCAGACATTAAGATGAGGGATTTTATGCACTTTAGTAAAATTATAAAACTCTTAACGTGGTATTTTAGGAATAATGCCTTACTAAATACATTCTCCAGATATGAAATCTTAGAGGTGACATTTTCTTTGCAGAAGGATTTTGCCCAATGCATAATTTTCAGTATGTGCAAGTCACAGAATTTTTTTTTCTGGTTAGATAAACCAGCATAGATATGGTTTAAAAATTTAAAAATTATAATGTTCTAGTTTTTGCTCCTTTTTGAGTTAGAACATTTCATATCATTGAATATTATCCATAATTATAGTAAATCCAAAACAGCAGTTAAATCTTATTTTCAGAAAAGCCTTTGAATGTTAAGGGTCTTTCCTACTAGACCCAGGTTATTCCAGAGGACAAACTATAGTCAGTCTCACTGAATACTCATTGGCAATTCTTATCAAAGAAAATGAAAGCAGAAAAGGGAAAAAAGAGGGGATCGTTTGCCAAGAGATGGCATCACATGTTGTACAAGGGCTTATTTAATCCTGGGACAATTATCTTGAGAATGGAAGTCAAGTTATTCCTATTACAGGGTAGGTTCTGTACAGTGACTGACAGCTTGTCAGTTAATTACCAATGACATCACTTGGATATGTCTCCCCTCTAAATGAAGTTTAATCCCTAATGTTGCAGGTAGAGCCCAAGAGGAAGCTTAATAGTCGGCCTTATTCCACCCTCAGGGGAGTGACTGAGTTCTCACTTTCAGTTCCTGAGAAAAGTTTTCAGAAAAGCCACTGAGTTGCCAATAGGTATTAAATGAAACTGAGTATAGTTTGTCATCTAGAATAACCTCAGTCTGGTAGGAAAGACCCTTAACATTTAACAGCTTTTGTAAAAATAAGGTTCCATGAGCAGAGCACCTCCTCCCCTCTCCCCTGCTTCTCTCCCACCTTGCGGTCTGCACACACCAGCTGCCCTTCCATTTTTCCAGGGTGGGAGCCGTCTGAGACCCTCAGCAGATGCAGATACAAGCACCATCCTTCTTTTACAGCCTGAAGCACTGTAAGCCAAATACATCTTTTTTACTGGGAATTACCAAGGCTGAGGTATTCATTAATAGCAACACAAATGGACCGAAGCAATTTGTAGTATACTTTCTCATCTACGATGTTTCACTAACTGAGAAGCTGAGACCTTTGTGGACTCTGCGTGGGAGACCACGTGTGCTCATTCAGGCAGACTGTGAACATTTTGGGATGGAAAATGTTTCTACATCCATGGGAATCCCGACATGGGCAGACGTATGTAGCCTACGTAACGTGCTAATTTCCTTAGATGTTAGTGACCATTGGCTTTATGTCTTTATTCTTTGCTTGCCTCTGTTGTCAAATAAAATGTTCTACTACCTTCTATTAATGACTATATAGAGTTATATTTGCAATCAGCATAGTTAGCATAACAGGATTATTGATATAATTTCCATTAGCATGGTTTTTTTTCTTTTTGCAAGCAAAGAATTACAAGGAGGTTGAATATGAAATATCACAAACCATTAAATAATTTATAGAGAATTCAGGATGTAAAATTTTAGAAAATTCTGGAAAATGTCCAAGATAATTCCTATTTCTATCCACCAGGTCTATTTATATTGAAGCTGCCTCTGTGTGCTTACTATCATAGTTAAATCTTAAAGGCAGTGGAAAAAAACATAGTAATTTAGGTTAATAAGGCAAAAAAAATTTAAGGAATTTCACTAATTTTATCCTGGAAATATTTACTCTATCATCTTCACTATTGTACATTATTGTTCAATTTCTTTCTTTCTTTTTTTTTTTTTTTTGAACATTGCTGATCTTTACTTTTACTGTGAGTTTAAAAGGTAACAAATGGAAAGAGGAGGGCAGAACAGCTTTTTGAGGAGATACCCTCGCTGTTCTCTGGAATTGCTGGTTATTCTGTATACAGAGTGAAACTGTTGATTTCTCATGCCCTTCTCCATTGATCGTCTTAGGTGACAGGTGGATGAACTCCTTGGTCGGGCGACATTAGGAGAGATCTATTAGCTTGGCTATAGCATTCTTAACTATTCTAATGATCATCAGAGCCATTAACGAGTTATAATCTTTTTGCGGGTCGAGGGTCTTGGCTCCATGTTGACAGCGGCAGACTGACTGGGGTGCTGGTTGCTGAGGGCTGGGGTGGCAGTAACTTGTCAGAATATTGTATCATATTATTCAATTTCTTATTAATTGTGAATACACAAACCTCACAGTACACTTTAGGAAGTAAAATATTTTAAGAAGGCATTATTAAAGGAATTAATGAAAAATTAATGACAAAAGGCACTATATTTTCTGGAAGACCATTGCATTACTGTTTTTTTCTTAAAAAATAAAACATAGTACATATGAAGGATCAAAATTATTGGGTTTCTCTAATATATTTTCATGAAGCCCAGTTTTGCAGATAATTTTCTAAGTAAAATATGCGTACGTTGCCAAAAATTCAAATAATACTAAAACTTAAAAAAAATGTAAAGATTCTGCCTATCCTCTCACTGCACTTAAAAAATAAATACTATCAATATTTTAGTTGATTAAATCAGCACCTTGGAGCCTATTTATATGTCATTTCATGTAGAATAAATAATTTCAAATATATATTAATATTAAAGTTGTCTTTTTTCTTTTCTGTTATGAACAGCAATGACATTGCCATTACCTGTGTGATGATTGAGAAAGACATGTGAAAACATAAATGGTTGCAAGATTTTACATATATATTTTTACATCTGTGATAACATTTCCTGATTCTCACATGGAAATCATAAGTATACCTACCAACTAATGTTCAAATAAGTATCGACAACCTGAATTTCACCAATTTGGAAGTTATGAACTTCAACAACATTGGCAGCATAACAAAATGGTGATGGGGAAACACAGGGAAAGAAATACCATAATCTATTTGAAATTTGATTTAGCTCTTGGCTCTGGCTCTGGAATTCCATTTCTGACAGATCTTCTAATTTATCTTAATTTTATTTGCGGGGGGGAATGCTCACCATGTTGTGACAAGGAGTAACTTTGTTTGTGTTTATTCTCCTTGGGGTTGTAGATCTTCTGCCTGTATATGTTTTCAAATTTTGAAGAATATTCTCAATTTTTTAACTTAAAAAGCGCTCCTGCCTTATTTTTTTCCTTACTCTCCTTTTAGAACTCAAATATGGTAATGTTGCAGAACACCAAAATATGCCACCACCACCTAAAACAAACTGTAAAAGACCAGAATATGCTGACTCAAAATATGCCTCTGTTGCATAAGGAGTATTCTGAGCTGATTATTTTGAGAAATTCCAGACAGAAGAGTAGCTCTAAAATCAGCAGGAGAGGGTACCTTTTTATAAAAAAAAATTGGCATCTATAAAGAAAATCTCCATTGGTACAGTGTTTTACAGTGTCTCCTGTCTGTATGACAAAGAAAAGAAAAAATAATTAAGTCACCGTACAGAAAACACTTACAAATTTGCATAAAGAATTTTGCTCCTTTTTGCAAACTCTTTTTCGTCACTTCCCCATAACCAGCTTCCTCTTTCTTTGTGTCAGCAAATGTATTTATGACTGAATTCAAAGGCACTTTTTGAGATCGACTCTTTTTCCCTAGGAATTTCTCATATCCACATGAAATGTACGTGGGAATCACCTTCTGTTTGTATTTCTATGGTTAATCTGTCTTTTGTTACAGAGGTCAATTCTAACTAAGAAACCCAGACCTAAAATGAAAAGTCCAAATGCAAAATATGATTTAAAGAGTTTAGTTGAGCCACAGTAGGAACAGTGGCCTGAAAGACTCATACATAAGGAACTCTGGATGTGAGCTGCCTTTGACCTTTGTCACAAGCAAAATAAGGGGACAAAGCTGTCAGGAATTCTCATAGATTTATCTAAGCAACTTTGATTAGTGATTGGCTATCCATCTTTAAGCTATGGGGTCTGGTGTGGCTTTATTAGGTTAATTTACAGTTAATTATGGTAGTAGCCCACAGTTTCAAGAAATGAATATTTAACTCAAAGGAGGGAGTTTGGCGTGATTTCTGTCTCATTTCAATGTCTCCCTGGACCTGATATTAAAAATACTACTTTCCTCCCTTAAAATCTCAGTTATTGTCTGTTATTTGTGAAGGTGTAGGGGGTACAAGTGCAGTTTTGCT
This sequence comes from Perodicticus potto, assembly GCA_963574655.1. Taxonomy (NCBI): domain Eukaryota; kingdom Metazoa; phylum Chordata; class Mammalia; order Primates; family Lorisidae; genus Perodicticus; species Perodicticus potto. The sequence continues at coordinate 9,806 of CAUYRH010088056.1, forward strand.
ACAAGGATATATGGAATAGGAGTGAATCTGGGCTCTTTGTGTGACAATCACCTGATTGGTGTAGACAGGGCCCATTGGATAATTCCTTATATCACTCCCCTACAGCATTACCATCCTCCAGCCCTTCTGGGTCTATAAAGTTTATTATTTGTGTTCTATGTCCATGTGTATATGTTATTCAGTTTACACTTGTAAATGAGAACAGGCAGTATTGACTTCCTGTTTATTATTTCACTCACCATATGGCCTCTAGTCCATTCATGTTGCTAAAGAAACAAAAAGAAAAATATGATTTCATTCTTGTTTTATGGCTGAATGATAGTCCATGGTATAAATATGTCACGTTTTCTTTCTCCAGTCATTTGCTGTCACTTGCATTGAAGCTGTCTCTTTGCTATTGTGAGTGGTGCTGCAATAAACAGGTGAGGGCTGCATCTTTTCAATATAATTATTTCCTTTCCTTGGCTTTATCCATCAGAGTTGGTTTGATGAATCAAATGGAAACATTATTTGTAGTTCTTTGAGTGATCTCCAGAATACTTTCTCTAAAGATTATACTAATCTATTTTCCTATCAACACTGTATAAGGGTTCCCTTTGCTCCACATTTTGCCAATATCCATGTTTTGCTTTTAATAATGGCCTTTTAGGCTGATATAAGATGGTATCCTTTTAAAGTTTTAATTTGATTTTCTATAATGATTAGTGGTGCTGAGTATTTTTCATGTTTGGTGGCAAACTGTTTTCCTTTGAAAAGGTCTATTCATGTATTTTGCCCATTTTTTTTTTTTTATGGAGTGGTTTGGTATTTTTGTTGAGTTCTTTGAGATTCTAGATATGGGGACTTTGTTGGATGCATAGTTTGCAATATTTTTCCCCATTCTGTAGGTTGCCTATTTACTCTGTTGGTTATTTTGCTTGTGCAGAAGCTTTTTATTTTAATTCAGTTTCATTTGTCTATTGTTTCTGTTTCATTTGCTTTTAGAGTTTCCTGGCCTTAAACTCTTTCCCGAGGCCAATAAATGCCCAGGAAAGGCTTTCCTATGATTTCTTTAGTATTTTTATGGTTTTAGATCTTACATTTAATCTGTAATTCATCTTGAGTTTATTTTTAAGTCTATGAAGTTTACGGATGAAGAGTGTGGTTATCTAATTTTCCCAGTATCACTTATTAAATGGAGTTTCCTTTTAAAGTATTCTTAAATAACAGCTCACCATGTTAATCCCTATACTATTATACTGTTTCCAAATGGATGAGACCAGCTAACAGAGCCCTTAATCTGCTATCTTAAAAAATACATATACATTCTACCACTCCATATATGTCCAATACCCTTCTAAATCTTTCTTTTTAAAAACTATCTCTATTCTTTGATATTAATTTTTTTTCCCATTGGCAGTTTTCCAGGTCACTTACTCTGTCATCTGCTCTGTATAACGTTCTGGTAAACTAAACATCGTATAAATATCTAATGACTTCTTAATTACATGCATTGTATTTTCTACCTCAGGAGTAGTTATCTGATTATTGATTTAAGCATTTCAATTACAGGTGAAAATTAGCACCTTTTCTTCTATTTTGCCTTCTGTTGTTCCTTTTATGGAAACATGAGTCAAAATTATTTAAAAATCCTAGTTATGTAACATAAATACAGTACTCTCCATTTATGAAACATTTTCCTTTCTAAGTTTCGGTTACTGTCAACTATAGTCTGAAAATAGTAGGTAAAACATTTCAGATATAAACAATTAATAAGTTTTAAATTATGCACCATTCTAAGCTGTGTGATAAGATTTCATGCCCACCTGCTCCATCCTACCAGGGACATAAATCATCCTTTTGCCCAGGATATCTATGTGTATATGTTAAACACCCATTAGTCACTTGGTGGCTGCCTAGGTTATCAGGTCAACTGCTGAGGTTTAGTAGGGTGGATTTTGGTGCTATTTCACATTTTAAGCAACCATGGGGACACATGGAGAGTGTCTTTTGCTGATAAGAGAGGGCTGCTCCATTCAAAATAATTTTCTTAGTCTTTTATGCTGCTATAATGGAGTACTACAGATGCAGTGATTTATAACCTATGGTATTTATTTGAATCACGGTTCTGGAGGCTGGTAAATCCAATTCAGTGATGTACCAGTGAGGGCCCTCTTGCTGCATCACAGCATGCCCAAAAGCATCACGTGAAGGGAGAGTGTGTGAGAAGGACGAAGAGGGGCCAAACTAGCTTTAATAACAAATCCACTCTTGGGATATCAAATATAGTCCCATGATAACAGCATTAATCGGCTCAAGATGGTGTAGCCCTCATGACTTAATCAACTCATGAAGTCCTCACCCCTCAACACTTTTGCATTATAGGCTAAGTCAAGTGTTCTTTGAGGGAAGCATTTAAACCAGAGCATTCCACCCTGTCCCCCTAAATTTATATTATTTTCATATGGAAATGTCTTCATTCCATCCCACTAGCCCCAGAAATCTTAACATCTTTTACCATCACCACAAAATTCAAAGTCCAGAGTCTCATCAATATTAGATACCAGAGAGATTCAAGGCAAGATTAACCCTGAGACAGAACCCCCAGCTCTGCACCTGTGAAATAAAAGCAATTTACATGCTTCCAAAATACAATGGTGAGACAGGGATAGGGTGGACATTCCAATTCCAAGAAAGAAGAAATAGGTACAAAGAAATATAATTTCTCCCAAGTTAAGTCCACAGACCAAGAGAATAAACAACATTAAATCTTGAGGCTCCAGAGTAATATTTTCTGACTCCATGCCCCACCTTCTGAGTGCACTAAGTAGGGTTTGGGCCTCCCAGGACCTCATACAGCATCATTCTTACGGTTTTGCTTGTCTCAGTTCAGTCAACAACACTCAAAGTTTGGATCCTTGTGGCTGCAGCTCTTCAGGACTGACATGCTTGCTGGCGCCTCCACAGTTTTGGAGTCCTAAAGGCAGTTCTGCTCTATTGCTCCGCAGGCTTTCCACCCCTCTACGTGGCTCGTTTCTGCCTGGCTCCTGAGGGTTTTGATGCATCTTTGAAATCTGGGTGGACACCACTGTGGACTATGGCTCTTGCCTCCTCTGCATATGTTGAATTAGTACCAGTACCATGTGGACACTGCCAAAGCTAAAGCTTGCACCTTCTAGAATGGTAGATCTATCTAGAATCATTTAAATTCTAATCTTTGTTCTCCCCAAACAAAGAAAGATATGTTCTGCTTCTCAGAGGTTGTGATTTAGTTTATTTCCTGCCTAGATTATTCTGTTGGGGTCCAGAGAGCAATACCTATTTTTTGTGAGTTGATTTTTTGGTGTAATCTGGACAGAATCCAGAAACTGACAAACCAGAAAACGGTAAGAATTATTTACCAGTCAGGCCCGCAGTCTGTCTCTGTACAATCTGGTCTAGCAGATAGGAAAAAATCAGTTTCCTTTGCAAAATTTTGATTAATGAGGAAAATAAATTTATGTGTGAATGTCTTAATGTAATAATGTTGGCGTAATATTTGGTACTTTGTGGTATGAATATTCATATTGTTCAGTAGATTTTCTCCCCCCCAATAGCCTTTTTCTTTTCTTTCTGACTTCATGTTCTGTCATAAAGAGAGGTACCATTTGACAATTTATTGGAAATTTCTAACTAGTGGAATCTAGTTGTATTAATGACCTAATATAAATCTCCAATAAATGTCAAGTTTTATTACTACAAAAGAAAAGAGGGGACTGGCTAAGGTTCTCTCTCATCTTGTTTTATGTCGTTGCGAATGTGACTTGTGACCACATGGGAGCAATCTTTCTTGGTCTCCACCATCCAGAGGAGTATGATTTTCAGGTTACCTCAGGTAGCAAGCATGAAAAAGATTAAAAGCCAATTTTTTTCCTCCAAATGCATCCAACTCTCAAGAAGGTTTTGTCATAAGAAGTCCCAGTGCAGAGGGCCTTTTATCATTTCAATCCTTATTTCCTAGTTAGTGTTAGGAAAGAGGGTCTACTGGCGTCACAGATGAATAAGTCCATGACTGGCAGCCTCCTACAAATTTGTGTGCTACTAGATGCAAACATCATTTTTAATTTTCTATGAAAAAACTCTTCTGTTATCTTAGTCTAGTTTTGAGAGTGTGGGGGGATCTTCGGGATCATGTCTTCTCTGAAGAGGCTATTGGATTGAGTTGTGTTCAGAAAGAGTACACTATTAAATATTCTAGTTGTCAATGAGCAGAAGAGGAATTCTTTAAATTAGACTCCTAAATTCAGAAAAGAAAAGAATTTAGAGATAACTTTTTCTGCACAATTTTCTTATGTGTATGTATGGAAAGATCAAATCTTAAAAATCATCATAATCATGGCTAGCACTAAAAATTATCTTTACTAAATTAAAGAGAATAATATAAAATCCTTTGTAAGCTTAACCTGCCTGCTTAATATCTCCTGCTAGGAAGAATATCTTTCCAGCTCCATCCAGGTAAACATAAAAGATATAAAGATACCATCTTTTTAATAGCTGTATAGTGTTTCAAAATGCATCAATGTACACAGTTATGATTTAATAAAAAAAATCCTGCTAGATTAGTAATGCATTTGGCCTCCTCTTGTAGTCTTACGGTTAAAATTCCACATTAAGTTTAAGTTAGAAAGATATCTCAGGTTAAAAATATCCATAAACTAAAAGAAAAAAAAATCCGCAAACTAAAAATAACAGCTGTGTGTTTCTCCTGACTAAAATCTGATAAAAAGAAATTGGAAAGGAATTTTTTTAAAGATATAGTCAAAAGTGGTCTTAAAACTCATATTTAGAATCTATATGTATGTATGTATGTATGTATGTATGTATTGTAAAAAAATCCTCGGTTAATTGAATTTCTCTTCTCTCACATTCCTGCTAAGTATGAGTGCTCTGTACGTGTGTCTATATTCATACTCATACACAGACACACATATATATATCTGATGTGTTCTTTAATCATATATGTATATGTTTATGCATATTTATGTATTGTCCACATGTGATACCAAGCTTAATTAAACATAAATGAGTAATCGGAAATTAAATAACTACCCCAAACACTTGTCAAGTTCTTGTGACATACGTAACCATTTATAAATATAGTTTTTACATTGTTCATAAAATAAAATATATTTTTCTGAGTCAACTACACAAAGCAGTTTAGGCTATTTCTGCTATGTGTTTTAAGACCATGAAACTATTATTTCTATGGTACTCTTGATTCTTGTTTATTTTGTCTGTGAACTTACGTCTTTGGACTTGAACCTCTAGGCCATGGTGCCTCATTGTCCTGTGTCTTGGGATCTGTATCTAATACATTACTAAAATTACTTACCTCATAGGTTTTTCACTGAAAATAAGACTTACTAATAGTTGACACTGCAGTTAGTATAAGCAATTAAAACTACTATCTAGTTTTCAACATTGTAAAAATTGTTTTAGGCTCGGCACCTGTGGCTCAATAGGCTAAGGCGCCAGCCACGTACACCTGAGCTGGCGGGTTCGAATCCAGCCCAGGCCCACAAACAAGGACAGGTGCAACCAAAAAAAAAATGGCCGGGCGTTGTGGTGGGTACCTATAGTCCCAGCTACTCGGGAGGCAGAGGCAGGAGACTTGCTTGAGTCCAGGAATTGGAGGTTGCTGTGAGCTGTGATGCCACAGCACTCTATCCAAGGTGACAGCTTGAGTCTCTGTCTGAAAAAAAAAAAAAAACTGTTTTAAATTGAAGGAGAAAATGATAAAGAAAATTAAATGATTGTAAAGAGTTGGGTAAAGGGAAAGAGTGGAAAAATTATAAGAGGTTACAAAGAGTTTGTGGAAATATTGTTTTGTGTGGTCAAAAATGGTTCAGATTAAATGAATTTGTTTATGCAATTTTATCAAAACTATCTTTAGCATTGATAATATACTAATGTGAAAGCAAACTTTTAGTTTCTTTTTTAAACAAGATTTTCAAAAATAATAACATATAGTAAAAGATTTTTCATCTTTTGTGAAAACTGCAAAAGAGAAAAAGAAATCCCCTGCCCCAAGAAAAAAGAAAGGGAGTGAAAGACATGCGTTCAGTTTGCCTTGTGGTGTCGTTATTAACTGTTACGATTGCTTAGGAAGCACTCTCTGCTCTTAGGAATGAGTATATATTTGCTCTTTAAAATCTTTGAATTATCATTTTGGCAAAGTGAATAACTACTAGTTTAGAGTGACCTCTGATTCCGTTTTAAGCAAGTGTTTTAAGTCTTTGATATTTGACGACCTTTCCAAAATCACAATTTCAAACTTTCGATTCAGTCTTTTTGACCTCAAAGTATGTCTCAGGATGCCAGTGCTCCTGGAAGTCCAAGAGGTTAGGTTTATTCCGTATATTAAAATCATATGGAAGTATTACCAAGTATTAAATGATGTTTAACTTTCTGCAGGTTATACTTGGATAAATATGTTATTGCTGTGTTCCAAAATTATATGAGATTCCTAAATTTCCAAACTATGTCAGGCTGCTATCAGCAATAATAATGATTTAGTTAATGGTTACATGTTACAGAAATAAGCAAATTGTTATGTGTTACAGAAATATGCAAATTGTATCTTTAACTATGGCATTTCTGAGACTTTCTCATTCACAATCATTGTTTTACTTTAAATATTCTCAAAAAATATTTAATAATCATCTATAGTCCAAAATTTGCTTATTTAAATATATATATATGACTCTGACAAATATTCTCAAATACTGGTTTTTAATAATTTCAGATATCATATGATAATTCTAAAGGAAAAATACGTTCAGGACTTTATAGAAAAGCTGATGTATCCGTGATGATTGCTAACCCAGCATCAAGTAAAACAAGAGGCAATTACATGGGTGGAAATGATAGAAAGCTAAAATAACTTCTATGATTTTTAAAATTTGAAACATTATTGGTTATTTTTATGGGTTCTGAAGATAAAGCCTATTTCTTTTGAGCTATTTATAGCTTATATCAAATTTAATAATATATACTTTTGTGAACACAATTTGAAACATTTGTCCTCCTCCTTACCTGATTTTTAAGAATTTGTGAGTAGTGATATAGTTACTTTTCAGAATTTGTGAGAATAGTAATATTGTTATTGGCATAAATTAAATAAGAATCTATTTTGCTTTTGTATCAGAATGCAATTAGAGACACGAGTTAGGCTTTATGTCCAATAGCCCATTTTTCAGACATGCCCAGACATCTCTGAGGAATTGAGTTTGATTTTGTGTACCTGATAAAAGCTTATTGGAAATATTGGTCTCGTTACCTTATCTACGAAATCCCTTTACCATGTTCCTAACATGTGGTAAATAAAGAATTCCACTTTATGGCATGCCTGGGAACTCAAGTTATTTGGGGACCTCAAGAAAGATGACCTCATCCAATTCACACAGGATTACAGGCAGTCTGGCAAATCCTTGGCTTGGATACCTCAAGAGGCTTTTATTCATCTCCTCTGAGATTCCTTATGAAGATAAAGTTCCAGCAAAGCCAACTTAAAAGAGGCTATATGGCCCATTACTATTCTTCCTGCATTTTATGCAAATAACCAGGCCAGGTGTAATTAGACTAAAGCTTATTTTGCAAGTAAATGAGCTCTATATGATTTGTCATTAATAGAATTTGAGGACTGGAGACAGGAATAAGTTTCTGAAGAAATCTGTAGAACATCTGTCATCACACTCTACCCATGGCCATTGTTTTTCAGCTTTTAGTATTTAACCATGCTTTGGACTGAATCTTGAATTCTGTTCTGATTACATGTCTCCAAACAAATGTTTCCATTTCTTTTCTTCAATTTTTGACTTTAAATTATTGAAATTAACATTGCTTTTTCCTGAGATCCTGCAAGTTAAAACTAGACAACTTGATATGAACTTTACATATAAATAGTCTTTGTACTTACTGGTTTACGACTACTCACACAGACCACTCAGGTAAATTTCCCAGGACACGTGATGGAAACTGAAACCCAGGAAAATATGTCAGGATCTGAAATATGCCACTATCTGAAAATGCTTTGAGCCCAACATGTAAAAATCTTCTAGACTGCCTGCTCTCTGAACTCAAAAACTGAGTTTATAATTTGTGAACTGACTCTTATTGAATATATGATTTCCCAAATTATCTAGAGATCTGACTTGGCATGAAGTGATCTGAAACACTACTGCTTACTAATTGTTTAATTGGACTGGCCAGTTCCCAGACTGGTTCAGTGGCTTGGAAGACAATCCACAAATCTAATTTCTGTGCTGTGAAACTTCTTGGGAAGTTTCAGATTGGAAAATGATGAGGCTCAGAAAACAATATCCCAAAATGAAAGCTCAGAAGCAGCCTCAGAAGCAAGTCTTTCCCTGACCTTCTTTTGTCCTGAGTTCTTTCAGTCCCACTTTCCCCCAAGATTAGCCATGAAAACTAGAATCTCTCTTCCCCAAGGAAAATCTTAGAAACCATAACTCTTTTACCCAAGAGCCAGTCATAAAATCTCACAATATTATTCTAACTTCCCTTTTGCCTTATCACTGCAAAGAAATTATCTGATCTGCCTTGATTGACTGTAAGTCACAAGACCCCATTCAAAGAAGGTCCCACCCCACATCCAGAAGGAAGGAATGTGTATTCAGAGAGGTTGACAAGGGTCTAGAGATATGGTTCTCAACCTGTGGGTCGTGACCCCTTTGTAACAATGAAAATACACCCTGCATATCAGATATTTACATTACAATTCATAAAAGTAGCAAAATTACAGTTATGCAGTAGCAATGAAATAATTTTATGATTGGGGGTCACCATAACATGAGGAACTGTATTAAAGGGTCATGGCATTTGGAGGCATTAGGAAGGTTGAGAACCACTGATCTAGACAGACAGGCCTAGACGGTTTCCCCATTCAATCTATTAGAATTAGATCTTTCACTTTTTGTCAAGCGATATTTCTATATGGCTGTCCATACTTTGTTGAAGCTAAACATAAAAAGTGAACAATTTCCCTTGTATATTTGTGTTTTTATTCTGAGGGCTTCAGTGTATACACATGAAATAAATTTATATGCCATTTCTCCAATTAATCAGACTTTTTTTTTCAGTGAAACTTCAGAGGGCCAAAGGGGGATTTTCCCCTTGGACCCACTTTCATGCCTGAATTCCTAGTATTCAGCTAGAGTTTGTTGTAAGAACGGGTGTTTTACATGTGATCTGCCAAGGGTTCTTCTAACTTCTCTTGTCAACAACATTTGTCTTAAAGAGTTGCAACACCCAGAAATAATGTCGTCTGCTAATAATCAGTTTTGGTAAAAGGTCCTCACTTACAAAAATAGGCTTAGATGGAACATTTCTTAAACTGATAGAGGCCATCTACAGCAAACTTACAGTCAATATCATATGGAATGGAGCAAAATTGAAAGCCTTTCCACCCAGATCTGGAACTAGACAAGGATGCCTATGGTCACCTCTGTATTCTACACAGTACTTGGAAGTCCTGGCCATTGCAATGAGGCAATAGAATGAAATCAAGGGTATTCAAATGGAGACAGAGGAGGCCAAACTCTCACTCTTTGCAGATGACATGACCATATAACTGGAAACCCCAGAGAGTCAAATACAGAGCTCTTGGAAGTGATCAAGGAATATAGCAGTGTCCCAGGATGTAAAATCAATACCTACAAATCATATGCCTTCATATATATGAACAATAATCAAGCCAAGAATATAATTAAAGACTGTATTCTTTTTACAATAATGCCAAAGAAAATGAAATACCTGGGAATATATATCTAACAAAGGATGTGAAAGATCTCTGTGAAGAGGACTATGAAACCCTAAGAAAAGAAATAGCTGAAGTTGTTAAATGGAAGAATATACCATGATTGTGGTTGGGAACAATTAACATTGTTAAAATGACCATACCACCCAAAGCGATCTACAGATTTAATGCAGTCTCCGTCAAAGCACCAATGTCACTTTGAAGAATGTGAAAAAATAGTACTTCATTTTATATGGAATCTGAAAAAGCCCTGAATAGCCAATTCAATTCTTAGAAAAAAAACAAACAAATCTGGAGGTATCATGTTACCAGACTTTAGGTTATGTTACAAAGCGATAGTGATCAAAATATCATAATCCTGGCACAAAAATAGAGACATAGATCTAGGGAATGGAATAGAGATTCTAGAGATGAACCCAGCCACATATCAACATTGGATCTTTGATAAGCCTAACAAAAACACACACTGTGGAAAAGAATTTCTATGTAACAAATAGTGCTGGGAGAACCGGTTAGCCACATGCAGAAGACTGAAACTGGATTCATACCTCTCACCACTAAAAAAAATTGATTCTCAGGGGATAACATTTTTAAGTTTAAGACATGAAACTATAAAATAAAAATACAAGTAGAGAATACAGGGAAAATCCTGAATATATTGGCCTGGTAAAATATTTTATGAGGAAGACTCCCCTCCCTTGGCAATTGCAGCAATGCCAAAGATAAACAACTGGGATTGGATAAAGCTAAAAAGCTTCTGCACAGCTAAACACATTAGAACAAAAGGAAACAAACAGCCTTCAGAATAGGAGAAGATTTTTGCAGGTTATGATTCTGACAAAGGTCTAATAACTAGAATCTACAGAGAACTCAAATTAATCCATAAGGAAAGAACAAACAACCCATTTCCGGGGAACAAGAGATTTGAACAGAATTGTCTCTGAAAATGGCAGATGAATGGCAACAAACTTATGAAAAAGTGCTCATGATCTTTAATCATCAGAGAAATGCAAATTAAAACCACTTTGAGATACCACCTAACACCGGTAAGATCAGCAACATCACAAAGTCCAAAAGCTGCAGATGCCGGCATGGACATAGAGATAGGAGGACATTTCTCCACTGCTGGTGGATGGCAAACTAATATGGCCTCTATGGGGGAGGAGAATGGAGAATTCTCAAAGAACTGAAAGTTGACATTCCCTTTGATCCTGCAATTACCATTACTAGGTATCTACCCAGAAGAACAAAAATCACTTTACCACAAAGACATTTGCAGCTAGAATGTTTATTGCAGCCCAATTCATAATTGCCAAGTTGTGAAAGTACCCCAAGTTCCCATCCACCCACGAATGGATTACCAAATTATACTATATGTATACCATAGAATGCTATTCAGCCATAAACAGATGGAGACTTTACATCTTACATATTAGCTTGACAGAGTTAGAACACATTCTTCCTAGTCAAGTATCTCAAGAATGGAAAAAAAGTATCCAGTGGACTCAATATTATTATGAAACCAATATATAAACACTTAAACACTCATGCAAATGATAACACACAAATATAGTCTATCAAGGGTGAGGGGTGAGGAAGGAGAGGTGAGGGAAGAAGGGAGTGAGGTTGGTGGAAGGAGGGAGGGCATTTGGTGGGATCTCACTTAATGCGCACCATGCAAGGGTATACTTCAAACTAATTAAAAGTAAATTTTAAATGTCTTGCCACAAAAAACAAGTGAGGTGATGGCTATGTTAATCAGTTTGATTTAAGAATTACACACTGTATATCACTTCATCACATTGTACACCCATAAATGTGTGCAGTCATGACTTTAATTAAAAATTAAATAAATGAGAGAAAAAGAGATTAAAATAAATAAATAAATAAAAAGGTCCTCAGAGAAAAGCAGCCGCAGAAACAGCAGCTTTTAAAAGTCTTACTATTCTTTCTCTCAGTTCCATTAGTGATCACTCCATCATGAAAACTGGCCACCTTCAAGGGGACAGCCGAATAATGTCTGCGTTTTCTCTTTTCTTTCTGCTGTCATATGTTAATACAAGAGCCGATACCCTGATACTGCAACAAGCCCAGAATTGAAATTATCTACATTTTGAACAAATTTGAAATTGTTTATATTTTTAACAAATTTCAGCTATTTTTTTAAATTTTGAATTGGACAAGAGAAAATAAAAAATACAAAGATTTATTCTGATTTACTCCATATATTTCTGTATTTTACCAGTTTTATCTATAAATTTTCCAATGTTTGAAAACTTTACAAAGTCATAAAATTATTAGTTTTAAAATTTATTCTAAGTTATAGGTTACTTGAATTGCTCACCCCTTTAATACAGTGTATGATAAAAAAAAAAGTAAATTTAATTTTGTATTAAAACTTCATTATTTTCTGAATATATTTCTTTTTTTTTCTTTTTTCTTTTTTTTTAATGAAATTTTTTTGGCCGGGGCTGGGTTTGCACCTGCCACCTCTGGCATATGGGGCAGGCGCCCTACTCCTTTGAGCCACAGGTACTGTCCTCTAAATATATTTCAATTTTAAGTGTGTGATTATAGCTGTCTCATGAAAAAGTATCTCTATTTTCCTCATATGTATATTTGTTTTCCTTTTAGACATGAAGAACAAATGAAGTTTCTTTTGTCCTCTTCACATGCTATGTCTTTCATCACCATTGTATGTCTATTATTATTTTGTTTTCTTTTTTTTTTTTATTGAATCATATCTGTGTACAATAATTCAGTCATGGGGTACAGTGTACGGGCTTCAGATACAATCAGAGATATTTTCATCAACCTCATTGCGATAACATTCAAGAGACTTTCTCATTACTTTGTGAGAACAATTTTGATCCGTATTTAGAAGTTTTCTCCTAACCCTTCAAATATGTACCACAGGTGTGATCCCGCCCTCTATCCTCATTTGATTTTTACATTTGGAAGTGAACTATTTTTTAAAAAACAGGAATTTAACTAATTTAGCTTGTGGCCTACTTGAGCCTCAATTTTAATTTATATTAGAGTTACTCTCATACATTCGTTGCTGATCTCAAATGAATTCCAGTCCCCATTTTTGTTGTGTTTGACTTAGAGGGCGCAATTATAATTGGATATAGGCTATCGTGGATCAGCAGACACATTCTTCTTGTCCTGTGTCCAAAGGGTCTTTTTATCTTTTTAAACCTTGAAATAATTTTTAAAATTTTATTTTAAGCACTTATTTGGCCAAATAGAAAAGAAAATTGGAGATTTTTTGACTACTTACCATTATAACTTTAAAGATATGTTTGCATGTGGAAAAAAATCTAAGTCTAAATATCCTTAACTATTCCACAAGTCTCTACCTTTAAATGTATTTTTTTTTTTCTGAAACTGTTTTTATTAAATCACATTTAGGCACTTAGAAGGCATACATGATTTAAGATGGTAAATTTCTTGAAAAATGAAAGTGACAACCAACTTAAAAAATGTTAATGCAACATAACACAAATACATATCTAAAGATTTAAGAAAATAAGATAGTAGAGAAATATATGAGCAAGATATTCACCTTGGTTTTCTCCTCTTCCAAGTAACTATATCCTGTCATCAGTCACTTGAATTGGTATTTTGTCACCCTCAAAGGTGTCATAAAGGGAAGACTGAGCCAAACAACTGTACAAATGTCCTTGGTGAAAACTTCATAAGTTTGATTTTTAGGTTGCAAATCTAGTACAAAGCAGATTTGCAATTACTTCTTTCTCATAATGCAGATTTTATAGCCAATTAATATTGACTATGTAATAAAATTCAGTGTTTTATTTCAGCTTGTGAGTGATATTTTTGATACTCTAATATATCAAAATTCAGATTCAAACCATGGAGTTGATAAAAGTAACTTAGAGGAATGGTATAATATAGATAGTTCATAGTAGAAATTAATAATAAAAAGAATTATTTAAATAAAAGAAAATTATGTACAAACATGTTTTTATTTAATAATAAAAAGAAGTATTTAAATAAATGAAAATTACATATAAACATTTAGGTGTTGATTAATCTAGTATCTTTCCAAATACCTAAATAGTTAATGTTTATATTAGTTTTTCAACTACATTCACGTCAAAACAAAATAAAAGAACGAAATAAAAATAAATAAAAATAAGCCTGAAAAGTGGGGTAGGGAAAACCAATCTTTTAAACGTAGTCTGAAGTATTTAATGAAAGCAATAACAAATTCTTCTCAAGGGTAATTTTCCTCCAATCCTAATTTAAAGCAAAATAAATCATACAGCATTCTTTGATTATTCTGAAATATGTACTACTCAAAATAGTTAAGGGATATTTTTTCTTGCTAATTGGCCCAATAAAATAATTTTGAAAACCTAGTATAATTACAAATAGCTTTATTCTTATTAATAGTTCTCTTTTCATTTTTCCAATAGGTTGGCAGGGTGCCTATTAGTAAGTCTGACCTCAGTAATTTTGTATTTTGTGCTTCGAGGCACAGATGGCATTCAATCATGGCTGTTCTACTGTTCCACATTTCTGTAATCTGAAGCGTAAATTTGGAGCTGAATTGAGGAAAGAAAAAGTATAGAAGTTTGTTTTGTATATTGTTTGAATATCTCTAACAATCAGATTACTGAATTTCTTTGGTGAGAAGCCATCCTGCCTACATCCAGAGAGAGACTTTATGAAGATATTGCCGAACTTATGATAACAGTTTGTTTCAATTTGTTTATTATATAACACAGTTTTCACTAAAAGGCTTCTTGGGAGAAATTTTTCTCTCATCTTAGGACAAAGCATAGTCATTCTTCTGTGGAACATCTGATTTGCTTTTATCTTAAATTCACTACAAATAAGCAAAGTGATCATGTTCTGTTTGCACTGGCTGCTGAAAAGCTTAGTTCTAAATTTGTTACTCCCTCTAGTAGAAATTGATACGATATGCAGGTATTTAATGTTCCTACCTCCATCCTACTTACATCTTGCATCCTTATCCTTTCTCTCTCTTGACTTTGCATTAAAAATACTTTTATTTATAAAAAAAATCACTTTTGCAAGTAGTTTTAAATATTCTCTTGTGAATTAAGTGATGTATTAGATAAGCAGCCTTACAGTTAAAGGATTGAAAATCAGAAAAAAAGAGAAATGAAGTTTTAGTTGGATTTTAACAACCTTTCATTCATAACCAGCTGAGTTTTAAAAGACAATGAATGGTGAGTTTGCTCCAGAAAAAGAGTTTAATTGAAGAGTTGGCTTCAAGTGGCTCTTTGTATATTACAAGTTGGTCGTTTAAAAAAAGAAAATGTCAGTAGCAGAGCAAAAGCAGCTTGGCACAAACGCAAGGTCGTATTTTCTGTTTGTTTATTTTAATTTGGTATAATATTCCTCATAAAGCCTTCACCACATGTGTATCTGGCATATGGACTAGAGGATTTATCTGTGCTTCAGGCTAACAGAAAAAGAGGAAGAAGACTGCTGTGAAGTTTAGTACAAACAGAAATAATGAAAGCTACGATGTGAACCAAGGTTAAAATGCAAGCTAAAGACTCCAGCAGCAGATGTGTTTAAGTTTTGTGGATTTCAAAGGCCCTCAGGTGTAGAGTAGTGTTTACAGTCTCTCATATATTCTTGCTTTTCTAATATGTAAAGTTGAATACAAATATGTAATATCTAGCACAATAGTAGACATGGGCACGTAGGAAATGTCATTCTCATTTCCCACCCTTCTTTTTGTTCTTGCCATGGATTAAAAACACAGATTCTTAATCCATCATATTGAGTATTACCTTTAACAAATATAAAATGACCGTCTTTATCCTTCCTTACATTGGTTGGTTTAAAGCCTATTGTATCTGCGAATGAGATTGCAACACCTACGTTTTTCTGTTTTGCATTTGCCTGGAATATAGATAACCATCCCTTCACCTTGAGTCTAAATTTATCTTTTAAGCTAAGGTGAGATTCTTGTATGCAGCAGATATCTGGCCTAAGTTTTTGTATCCAGTCAGCCAACCTATGTCTCTTTAGAGGACAATTTAAACCATTCATATTAATAGAACATATTGATAAATCTGTAGAAAATCTAGAGGACATTTTTAATACCATGGAATACTATGCAGCCTTAAAGAA
The DNA here is from genome assembly GCA_963574655.1 of Perodicticus potto. Taxonomy (NCBI): domain Eukaryota; kingdom Metazoa; phylum Chordata; class Mammalia; order Primates; family Lorisidae; genus Perodicticus; species Perodicticus potto. The sequence continues at coordinate 25,737 of CAUYRH010088056.1, forward strand.
AAACAGAAACTTTACCTCTTTCATGTTTACATGGATGGAGCTGGAACATATTCTTCTTAGCAAAGTATCTCAAGAATGGAAGAAAAGTATCCAATGTACTCAGCCCTACTATGAAGCTAATTTATAGGCTTCATATAAAGGCTATAACC